>JAKTPN010000318.1:35853-168668 GCA_030557665.1 Blastobotrys apis
AAAAAAAAAAAAGAAAAAAAAAAAAACACTACCGGTTAGGACGTGTATTAGGAGCATTAACAACCCAAGATTGAAACCCATCCCTTTCCTCTTCTTCTTTCAAAAGCTGAGCAGTCTGCCGTTCTTCTGGAAAATCCTGTCCTGATGTTACTCGTTGTGCTGGCCCTGCCCTTGTCGTAGGATCTTTACTCTTTGGTTGGGAATTATCCGATTCTTCTTTATCATTAGAATTGGCGATATCAATATGACTACCAAATCCATCACCACCAGCAAAAATGTCTTCTATACATGCTTCAGGAGTTAATTCCCCAGGCTGTGGTTCCCAAGAAATGGCAAACTCTCGTCGAAATGATTCAATATCTTCACGATAATGAGTTTCCTTTTGCCGTTGTTGAGCCCTTACTTTATGCTCATCCATCACCCCTGTAATATCTCCAAATATCTGAGGAGATGTAAATTCCGGTGTTGTATAATCTTCCGGACCTCTTGTCTGTTTTAACGTTACTACTGCGTTCAATATGCAATTAATTTTACTCTCTCGAAGCAAATATCGATGCATATCATCTGGATCTCGGTTCACATATTCAGCCAGATTTAATTCCACTTTACCTAGCCCCATTTTCGCGTTTCCAGAGTGCTCCCATTGAACGTCAAACACAATCCAGCTGTGTCTTAATATTTGATCCCTATCAATGCCGATCTTAGTACGGGTGGTCCCTTCATATTGCCATTCTGCCCTATGGTCTTTGATCGGTTCGCTCTGGGTGCGACCTCGAGCATCTGGTTTCGGTGAGTCTTTGAGGTACCATTTGACAAATACTTGGCCTGTGTTTTGTGGGATATTTGATAACTCTATAATTTTTATATCGACTGTAAACCTGGGCCTAGACATTGTTGATGAGAATCGTGGGGCTGTGGAGACAAAAGTGATGGGGGGAATTTAAAGCCTTGTCTGTATGTGATTTGTAGTTGGGACTTTTTTTTTTATTTTTTTTAAATTTTAAAATACGCGCCGCTTTTTCCTTTCTTCATTATCACAAAACGTGCCACATATCATGACGACCATGTCGGATTTCGAACAGAAACCGTTCGTATCTCCTGGGTCGTTATCATTGAATGAGATGGTTGATGGAGTAGATAGTGCGATTATATTTAGCGGTGGGAATGAAAGTAATAATAATAAACGGAAACGCGACTTGGAATCGGCTGGTAGTGTAATCACAGAGTCGATCAAACCTCAATTAGTGTTTTATGGGCTGAAATCAGGTATCTGTTATGATGTAAGAATGAGATATCATTCTAGTATCGTAACTTCGTCAAATGACTATGTCGATCCGCATCCTGAAGATCCACGCCGGATCTATAGAATATACAAGGCGATTGCAGAAGCAGGGCTGATTATAGATCCAACGTTACAAGGTGCTGAAGAATTGGGGCCATTGATGCAAAAGATTCCAGTTAGGGAGTGTACTGAGGAGGAGGTGTTGATGGTGCATACTCAAAAGCATTTAGATTTCATCCAATCTACTGCAACCATGACGCGAGAACAATTAATTTACGAAACAGATCATGGAGATTCGATTTATTTGGGTAATGACTCGTTAATGTCGGCTAAACTGTCCTGCGGAGGTACTATAGAGTTGTGCCGTGCGGTGGTGGAGCGGAAGGTAAAAAACGGCATTGCAGTAGTAAGGCCTCCGGGTCATCATGCTGAACCTCATGTCCCAGGTGGGTTTTGCTTATTTTCAAATGTAGCAGTTGCATCAAAAGTTGTTTTGAAACAATACCCAGAGCAAGTTAGACGGGTTTTGATTTTAGATTGGGATGTCCACCATGGTAATGGAACACAACGAGCATTTTTAGACGATCCAAGAGTATTGTATATTTCATTACATCGACATGAAGGAGGGAAATTCTACCCTGGTGGACCGTTTGGTGGACATACAATTGTAGGGGAAGGTGCTGGAGCAGGATATTCAGTAAACATTCCATGGTCTCAAGCAGGCATGGGAGATGGGGATTATTTGTATGCATTTGAAAAAGTGGTAATGCCAATTGCGTTTGAATTTGATCCAGATTTGGTAATTATTTCAGCCGGATTTGATGCGGCGGCGGAGGATTTGTTGGGTGGGTGTTTTGTATCGCCAAGTGGGTATGCCCAAATGACGCATATGATGATGCAGCTTGCAAATGGGTATCTAGGAGTTGTTTTGGAAGGAGGGTATAACTTGAATGCTATTTCCAAAAGCGCAGTAGCGGTTACAAAAGTGTTGTTGGGTGATCCCCCAGGAATGGTCGGATCTAGGTTGCCTAGTGATACCTGTATTCGAGATGTTGACAAGGTGATAAAAGTCCAATCAAAGTATTGGAAATCATTGCGTCCGGCGTATAACACAATCGCACCAGTGGTGAATAATGAAGATACAGAGCGAATGGCGCAAGTGGTACGCACGTTCCAAGCTCGGCAGTTGAACAAACTTGGAATGGTGTCGCTTCCAGTGTTGAAAACCAATTTGGGGCTGGTTGATATGGAGAATCAGGTCATGGCTAGCGCCGGTATCCATTCCAAAGAAGTGTTGCTATTTATTGTACATGATACACCGGAAATCTGGGCGCAAACAGATCCGGTATTAGGTTCAATTGAACCGTCCGGGTCTAGATTGGTGGATTGTGGAGAAAAATGGGTTCAGTTTGGTATTGAACATGGATATGGAGTTTTGGATGTTACTGTCCCTGGTAATGATGATGAAATTTCAACAGTGTGCTCGCAAGAAACTTGTTTGTATCTGTGGGATAACTATGTTGAGTATTTTGAGGCCAAAAAGATTATTTTTATTGGGTTGGGGCATGCTTATTGTGGGATTGTTCATTTGGCAGGACAACGGCAGGTGAAACAACGAACTAGTGCCATTTTATCGTTCATTGGTGGGTACGCGTTGAAGCCGATCTTGCCAGTGGTTGATGAGTATACGATTGAATGGTTTTACCGAACGTCGGTCATATTCACTTCGGAGACCCATTCGGCATGGGATGCTACTATCAACCCAAAAAAGCCGCGCCGCAAGTATGGCCGAGTGATGAAGGGAGCCGCTGTCGGGGTGTATCAGTTGGTGCAGGAGCATTATGAAGAAGCTGCCGAGTTTATCGAGGATTCGTTAGAAGAAGAAGAGGGTGATGAATAGAGGCCCAGGCCCAATCCAGGGATGTGTAATGTAATTGTATGTATGAGCAAAACGTTATTCCTTGTACATCCAAACCCTTGTCTGCGTTATCTGTATGTCGGACGTCTATAGCCTTATGGGAAGTCTGCCGTCTACCGGTTTGTTCACATGTCCAAGTTACCGGGGGTGGTTTTTTGGTGATCCTTGTTAAATTAGGGTGATGTGCGCGCGCCAGGGGTTTGAGCCGCCCGCGTTTTTTTACCTAGATCCATACGACGTGTCAAAGCATGACTGGTCACACGTAAGGAACATGTATCCTTGTTTTTTGTTTTTTTTGTGGATTATCCTTGAAATGTAGACGATTAGGCAGGCGGAAACGAAATGTGTCAAGGTAATGCAGTGGGTGTAAAAGACAGGCCCCTTCTTTTTTAACGCATAAGCCTGCAGATCCAACCGAAATTGGTGCATGCATTATGCATGATCTAAGATGGTTCAGAAAAAAAAAAAAAAATGCTTGTTGGTCGTGGTCGAGGTCTCGGAAAGCTCCTTGGTGTCTCCAGCTATATAGCACCTAATTAAGTATGTAAAAAAATTTTATAACCGTTATTAAATTATTATTTTTTTTTTCCCTTCTTTTAAATTTGATGTCAATAGTGAAAGCCTGGGTGTGTGTTTATTCTTTCCTCTTGATTAATTAGGGTTTTTTTTTATCTTCCTTTACTCACTCCACAACCCTTTTTTGGTCACAGTGGCTTTTTTCTTGATCACCGGGAGGGAAAAAAAATATAAGAGTTTTCACTAAACCGATCTTAAAACAACACTTACCAAGAAACAAAGGAATAAAGATCGGATTTTGCATTGTTCGTTTTTTGATTTTGGTATATTGATTTTAGTTGCCTGATTTACACGATTTACACGATTTACTCACGTTCCCGGATCGCTGGAAAAGACAAGATATCGATCTCGACAAGCGTGTTTTTTTTTTACTTTCCCTGATCGCATACCCCATCAGATGAAATAATGTCAGTCACCTCATCTTCATCTTCACCATCTTCAATCTCAACCGCATCGTCGTTCGAAACCAGCCCAGGAGGCACCCGATACACGGCCGAGACGAAACGATTGAACGACCTGAGCCGCCGAGGATTGGTTATGAAAAGCCCATTTTTCCAAATGACTTCTGGTAATAGTAGTAGTAGCAGTACCGGAGGAGACAGCACTGTATGAACACCCCTCCCCACCCCCACGTTCACGTTTTATTAACAAACTCAGCACAAAACAATCCGACACAAAACCAGCGTTGAAAAACGCATCCTCGAATTCGCGTCTCCTGAAAACCTCCGGGATCGTGACGGAACCGGAAAGCCATCCCGCAACCACTACCGGGCGGCTCCTGGATCTGGCAGTAAGGGGCTAGGATTATCATTTCCTGGGGAATCCGAGTCCAAATCGCAATCGAAATCGAACCTGAAAAACTCTTCTTTATCGCCACCAGTGGAGATTGAACCTGAATCTGAACCTCAACCTGAATCCAAAACGCGTTCCGAAGACACCGCCTCGACTACCAGTTCAACTGTTGATAATAATACCGATACCAGTGCCAGCAGTATTATTGAGTTAGGTCCGTTGCTGAAAAATCAACCCTCACTGTCCCCGTCGCCATCGCAACGAGAAAATTTATCATCCACATTCGAAACCGACAACAACAACGACAAGGAAAAGCCGATTCCTTCCATGCCAATGCCACGCGTACCAAACGACGAAAGAACCTTTCACCTGCATCACCCAGATCAGCAACATCATGGCATTGCCATGATATCGCCAGCTAGAACTCCGGAAGAATTCGACGACTCTGCATCTGTTGATACAGTGAATACTTCGATTGTCGATGAAAACAAGTCTGATAGTGAGTTTGGTAATGCTGGCGACGACAAGGAGAATGTCCAAGATCCAGACGCTACACCGGTGGTAGGAACTACAAGTAACGGTGCAGCCAAGACAGATGAAGAATTGACACCTCAGTTCCCTCTCGATCCAACCATGCTTGATCGGCAGCATGAGCCATTGAATCTGCACTACACCATGAGCGGCAATTATGATACCACGCCGACGTTACAAGACCATCATCCTCGAGAGGACAGGTCGGTGAGCCCTACTAGGAGGGTACCAGTGAACAATGATGACGATGAACACATGAGTCGACAATCGGTGTTGGATGCATTTGAAAATGATATCCGCGATTTGTTGATGATGGAACGAAAGAAAAAGGAGAGTTTGGTTCTACCGCCGCCTAATATCGACAACCAGCCTCTGGAATTGAAATTCGAACGGCAGGTGGATCATGAATTCCAGATGCATAGCCGCCGCCAGTCAACAATCTCCATCACCGAGTCTGTACCGGAAGAAGATGAAGAGGACGAAGAGTTTTTCGACTCGCAAGAACGCCCTCCTGTTGCCGATCCATTGAGAAACTCACATTCGACAATCAGCTCATATGGTGGAGAATCGTGTGTTGATTTGGATCCAGAAGATCCAAAGTCGCCGCCACCACCAGCACCAGTATCACCACCGTCTGCCAAATCCATGAAATCGCCGTTTTCAATCCGTGAACCGTTCCATTCTGCACCATGGGGGATCACTGAAGGGCGTCAGCGATCAATGTCGACACGCACAGTAGCGTCACCAATGGGCACATCTGCAAACCAAACCATGCCGCCACCTCCTCTTCCATTACACCCAGTCTCATCATTTACAACCACTAACACTACTTCTACTACTACTACCACCACCATGGATTCTAATCAACCCCAGAAACTGAGCAGAATGAACAGTGATATCGAGCAGCGGGTGAAACGGGGCCGGCTGTCGTTGCGTCGCAAATCAGCCGCAACGCTTCGATTATCGACTTTGAGCTTGCATTCTAGTTCAAATACTAGTCCGCAGAAATCAAGTACAAGTCCGACGGCAGTGAACGCCCCGCCAACTCCATCGTCTTTGCAGCTACTCACCGCTACGTATATTCCATTCTTGCAGTCAAAATCGCATGAAGCCAAGGTGTCACCGCTGCCACAAAACCCAGAAATGTATGCATTGTGGTTCCTTCGTCAAATATTGAGCTCCAAATCCAACGCAGCCGGGGCGTACCTCGGCACGAGGCTGTACATTGCCAATGATCTCTGGCATGTCGACACAATTTCACCCAAACTGTTTGAAGCGCGATTGAAATGTCTTGACGACTTGACAAGGATTGGCCGCGACCAACAGCACAAGACCAACATTGCAAACTTGGACCGGGCTTTAGAAGCGCTTGAACGGCAGTTCCATGCCGGGTTTCTGTCCCCGTTGAACGAACAGCCAATGAGCGGTGGTAGCAGCACGTCACCAAGAAGATCGTCATCCAGCGCTTCGTCTACTCCGTTAAGCGCCTCGTTTTCTTTCCAACAACCAAGCCAATCTGGCAGTGGTGTCAGCAGCGCATCGTCGTCGAGACGAAGCTCGTCCACTGTCACATCGCATAATATGTTCAAAAGGTTGCGGAAGAAGAGCACGATTGGGCCAGATTTGATCTCGCCGCCAATATCCGAGCCGCAGACTCCAACAGATGGAACAATGTCGGCGGGCATGTCCATGCATCGATTGACTCTGACGCATTACCTATCCGCGTTGTCATCATTAGCTGCGGCTTTGGAGTCTCTCCAGCAGCAGTATTACGAAACGTGGTGTGGCGGTGAATGGTTGAAGAAATACCGCACTTTTGTAGGCCATGTAGCGTGCCGAATGGTGCTCAAGGACGTGGCGTGTTTACAAGATATTTATAAATCCGAATTCCGGGAGTATTTACTAAGATAATGTTTTTATTTTAATTATTCATTTCAGCTTTTATTTTCATTTTTATTTAGAATCTTGAACAACCGGATACTGCCACTGCAGCTACAATCGCATCCAACGCGCTCGAATGAGTTAGAGGATTTACGGTATTCGGTGGTCCACTCCATACCGCACCGAATTTCCCCGACCTGTCGCGGTTTTTGGTCCAGATTGTCTGTGCGTTTAGCAGCAAGAACTTGACGTATTTATCATTGGGTGAAACGTAATTCAAATCTGCCAAGTTTCTTGCAAAGACGCCTTTGAACTGAGCGCCGTCTCCGTTGCATTGCGGCTCGCACGCTTTATCATGAAGGACGCCGTTTTGATCCGTCAGGTTCACGATAGTGCTATTGGCAATCCGGTTGGCAAGTTCCAAATGCCGTGGATCCCGGTCCAGTTTATACATCTCTGCCAGCGCGCCTATAATGACGCCCTGGTTATACGTCCATTCCGTCTGCTGGTTGTTCCTGCAAGACTGGAAATCCAACCCATCATTCACCAACCACCGGGAATTTATCAACCCGGATTTATAAAACCAGTTCAACTCGCGGTACGCCCAACTCTGGTAATACCGCCGGTATTCGCCCTGGCTGGACCGTGTGGCCAGCATTGCCGCGACTTTGAAAAACAGTTCGTTCGCAATGGCGTTTTTATATGTATGCTTCGCGTCCCAATAAACCCCGCCTCCACATTTCCCATCCCATGCATTAGTCATGTTACGAAAAATTTGCTGTGCGGCATACAAATGCTGCTGGCGCCTAGTCACATCATACGACTGTATCAGTGCCTGCGCCCACCACCCATCATCGTCGTAATAATCATTTGTAAACCCGCGAGGCATGGCTTTATTCGGGTTCTTTGCCAGCATCTCCAGCTGTGAAGTTTCGCCGTACCGAAGAAGATTCACCTTTTGGGCTTTATGAAACGTCTCGTCGAACAACTGGACCAGTTGTCGGCCCGAGCTCGGGTTGACGGCGACAAACCTCCCCATATTCTCCATCATGTTCGCCGAGCTCCACCACATCTGGTCTCCAAACAACCCGCACGAGTGGTTGTACATGTTGACTAGTTGCTGCATCCCCATGGCAGCCTGGTCCTTCAGGTTGCGGCAGAACTGAGACTCCGCCTCAAGTGCCATATGGTGTTGCTGCTGGTGATGATTGCCCACCGGGTACGGCGCCGCCGCAATAGCTGCGGCAACTAGCAACACAACGACAACCCCAAGCGTCGTCATTTTTTGTTGTTGTAGTCTGTAGTATTGTAAAGTGTCGTCAATGAACGTAGAAACCAGTCATCCTGTGGATTAGCCTTGTCATCTTTAATACATCTCGCGTTCGAACCTTGAGTTTAATCTACGATTTAAGCAATAATCCTCCACGCGCTACTGCTCTTCTCCAAATCCAATCAAATATTAAGCAAGTGCATTTTTATACAGCAATTAAATTACATAAAAACTTTTTTTCCCCCTCCACTACTACCACGACGTATGATCAAACTTTTCCAGCTCATGAACACTAGTTTGCAAATCCTTTTGCGCCTTCTTCCGCATATAAAAAATCGGACAATCCTTTGACGTACAAATCACATCTTGATGCAAAGACCCCTGACACCGCTGACATTGCGTCCACAACCGGGCAAATTTCCGTTCCATATCATTCACCTGGCTCAACGTGGTAAAATACAATTCCTCAGCTCGCCCAATACAATTCTCACACACTGCCCCATCGGCGAATTGACCCTTCAATGGCCGCTTGCAACTTTTACACAACTCAGTCTTGACAGCAAACCGCATCAACCCACCAGTCGCTGGAGCAGCAACTGAAATCGTTCGAGTATGGTCCCCATGCAACAAAGATTTGGCCTTCTTTTCACCCAAAATCGGGTCGAAAATCCGCTGCAATGGCTTCGACAATTGATTCTCCAAATAATACTTTGTATCAATTGGAACATTATTCTCCAACACATAAAACGGATCTTCACTCTTTTCATAATTCTTACTAGCAGCAGACGCCTTGATAATGACATAGGCAACTCGATCTCCCAAAGTCGGTGCAGACCCTGCATCTCGCTTACGCATTCGTTCAGCAAGTTCCACATGCGCCTGCTTCCCGGCATAATCCTGTCGAGATAACGCCTTGGTAATAACCAACTGCGACATGTCTACTCGATTCTGAAGCAGATCTGAAATCACTTGTCGAACATAATCCTGTGCACCATCCACATCTCGATCCATCAAAATCTTACACAAGACTGTTTCAATCACATTTTGTACCAACCGACAATTATCCCGCCGCACTGTCTCAATGCCTTTAGTATCCATCTTGTCATACTTGTCTGGTTGTGTCCAGTACAACCCAGCATAACGCTTCTTGTTGATCAATAAATACGGGAAATAAACTTTTTCAAATTCCAACTTGATTGGATTTTTGAAAATCGTTGATACCTTACCAGCAGCTTCTTCACCCAAGTCCATACATTTTTGCAACTCATTTGGCCCAAACCGTACCATTACAGAGTCAGTATCACCATAAATAACCGCAGAGTCATGTGAATATCCATTTTTCACTGTGTAATAATCCTCCACAAAACTCTTTGTTGCTTCAATCATGGTTCGGCCATATGATGTAACACTAGATGAAATCGCCAAACATGGCAACTTGCCAACAGTAGCACCAGTAAACCCATAAACAGAATTTGCGGAAATTTTCAATGCCAACTGTCGACCATCCAACACTGCCCGTTTTGATGGATCAGTTTCCTTTTTCAAATCCGCCTTGGCCCGTTTTCGTGCCCCCAGTAATTCCTCCAAAATCACAGGCAACAATCCGCGCCGTTTCGATTGCGTCACAAACATGTCATTATTTGGTGTAACGATATAATCTTCATCCTTCTTCAGCCCTAGTCTATCCACGGTGGATTTATCCAGCAATGTCGTATAACATAGATTATGCGCCATCATAATACTTGGATATAGAGACGAAAAATCCAATGTTGCAATTGGCACATCATAATACCCTCGTTTAGGTTCAATAACAGTAGCACCTTCATATTGCTCATCAGAAGACCCTTCAGATTTCATATTTGGAATCACCAGCCCAACCTGCAGTGCTTTTCTAAACAATTGTGAAACAACCTTGATCTGTTGTCCGCGTGCCAAGAGATAAGAAAACGGCACACCAGTTACACGTGCCATTTCTGTATAATTAATTAGCGTCATTAACTTATCCATCAATCTCAGTGGCAGATAAGCATCTTTCAAGCAGTAAACAGCCAGCCGTCTTCGAGTCTCAGAGTTACCATTCTGCAACTCTGTGATAATGGAATGATGCACATCTTCCTTTTGTTCACCCAAAAAGTTGGCTGAAACAGCATTCAACGTATAACTTCGCAACTTGTACTCTCTTTGAGTAAACTGCAGCATATCAACTTGAATACGGCCATCGATATTCACTACTTTGGATTCACGTGTACCATAGGCTTTAGAGCTAAAAGTAGAATCACGTACCTCCTGTTTCTTGTGGATGAGTCGACCAAAAAATGCAAACTGACCGGATTTCAATGCCTTGGCCCGATCTAATAAATATGGCAAATCAAAATTCGCAGAGTTATAACCAATAATCACATCTGGATCAGCTTCGTTGATAAAATCTCGCCATTTCTCAAGCATGTCTTTTTCTTTGGCAAATGACATGGTCTGTGACCCTACAATAGGCGAACAACTGCCCACTGTGAACACATTACGAATAAATGGACGAGATTCACCTTGACGTTGTACCACATTTGCAATTTGAATAACTGGGTCGATTTCTGCTTCTGGGAAGATACCTTTTCTTCCTGCACATTCAATATCAAAACTCATCACCCGCAATGGTGCGACTTTTGCCCATTCTCCTTCTGAAAGATGAGCGATAAGATCTTGGTAGTTGACCGACACTTCCAACTGACATCGCGATTGTTGGTTGTAAATCATGTTGTATTTCCCCTTTGGAAGAGTGATCCATGACATGCCTGTAATATGGCAATCAATCATTAGCCGCAACACATATGTAATATTATCAAATGTAGTCATCGCTTGTTGAGGTAGTCCCTCATAGCGAATCATGCCATTTTCAAATCCAGATCGAATCTTGTGGATATACTTTGGATCGGTCACGACGATTTTCAAAAACGGCGATGGTCCTGCACCATTATACCCCCATAAACTCTCTTTCATATCCACCTCGACGTGATCCAACTGATTAGGAAACGATGTGTTCACAGCGCTTTCAAAGTTTGGAATATGTTCTTTTCGAAACCCTACAGGTGCTGGAATATAAAAATAATGCAAAAAATCCGTCACGTTACAGCATACCGAATGGCCATCTTCTGTAACACCAAACATTCTCACCACAGAACTACCATCGACATATGCTTCCTCAGCATCGATTTGTTGAAATGTGATATCATGAGATGAAGGATTAAAGCTTTCTAATGACGGACGTCCCCATTTCTGATCCACCTCCGCTACAATACTGGTTAGCTTTTTCTGCAAACACGTAAAACAACACACAACGTACAACTGTTCAATTCTTCTGTAAGCTTCGTAAGGTCCTTTTCAAATTCCGAGGGTGCCGCTTTTGCACGCTTTAGCGTGTTTCCTCCTTGGCTATCTGTTCTTTTGATGGCTTCAGGCATTTCTTCGATGTTTGAACGCGTGTAAATGTCAGGAAAATAAGCGCGGGACGATTGGGTGAGAAATTAAAAAAGAGATGTGCGAAAAATACGCGTCGGCAATTGGGAATCGAAATGGGCAGGATAGTGGAAGGCTTTCACAAATTACCGAGCATCATAACGTATATACACTCCAGGTATTTGATATGTACGGTTTTGTATCGGCCAGATTTCGGGATCATTGCAGGTGCTGAATTTATTTTCCATCTTGGCGCCGCACGAGGCGTGGATAGTACGCCACAAACGGATTTGCCGTCGTCCCATTTTGACTAGCACCAATGGTCTCAACACTATCGAGAGCTGAATCTTTGGGTTTTGTAGGTTGCGTGTTGTACTGTTGTTATGGTTTGTTTTTTTTTGTTTTTTTTTCAAGTTCAAGAAGCTTTAACCGCAATTGCGCACCTTCACTACGTGTAGTCCGGTTAGGCAGTAGATAAGTTAGTAATCAATATGGAAGCTAGGCAGTAGATTAGTTAGTAATCAAGATGCAAGTCAGATGCTATGACGAGCTCGGGAAGCAGTGGGCACTGTAATAATATTATTTCTCGAGCCTGTTTCCTACCCATTGCTCGACCCGCCACCCGGGTTTCGGTCATTCTAATTATAACTAGAAAAATATCCCGTATTGCCATGTAGATCAAGAGCAATATTCACCAAGATCATGAAACAAAAAACTAAAGACTAAACTGCTATCTTTTTGCACTGAACTCTTTATCCTTAAAACTCTCCACTGAGAGCCATCGAGAGAGTCTCTCCCAAGTGCGGCTGGTAGTTGCCGCCACTGTAATCAGCGGGGTTAACCCAGGGAAAGTACGTACCATACGACGTCAGCATTAGTGTGCTGCATCTCGCACGTTTCTTCCCGCCACGACGCCACCCAGCTTACATGAGGTACATCAAAGCTGCATTAGATGCCGTTCTGTAATAGAAAACGAAACTACTTTTTGTTGGACAATGGTGCCCCGGGGCAGTCTCGCCCATTACAGCTTATATTACTTATATTGGACAGCTTATATTCGGCAACTTTAAAAGTCTAGATCTGATCTACACTCTAAACTATGTCACAAAGCGGTTAGTTATAGGAGTGGTAAACATTTTTGCTTCAATGGTGGTATGCCTTTGGATTGTGAGTTCTGGATGCTGGGTGTGGATTCTGGCGAGATGATACAACCTTTGATTTACCATGTCTCAGGCTGACGTATCCTGTGTCAGAACGCATCCACGTCTCGTGTTTGAAGCGTTATCTCAACAACGAGCCAATACCATCTGAGTTTTTGAGTTTTATTTTTTTTATTTCTCAAAGCTCGCTCTATGGAAAAGCATTCTTGGAACACAATATTCAAACTTGGTTCGCGGCCCGAACTCGGCAGCCGATCAATGCAGCAGCTGGCTCTGCTGCTCATATGGGAGCGGCAGCGACGCAGCATGTGCATAGTGTACATACGTCGATGCGGATCTCCTGTACCAACAGTAATATTTATCACGAGGGTTGATTGTGCTACCGCGCTAACGGAGTAGGCTAAGTAGCAGCCCCGGTGGTTTGTCCAGGTTAAAGCTATCGTGGCCTCGTTTGACCATGCGACAGGAAAAAAAAAAAAAAAACCCAAAAAATGTGTTGCTTCCCAAAACCCGGAAGTTGGAAAGACAAAACAGTCTCAAAGAGTTTCAAGCCCAAAATCTATTAGCTATACAATTATTAAATCTACTGTCTAATAGGATATGCAATACCAAATTCTGCTTTCTCGATCGAGGAGTGTATTATTACGAAAATACGGACATATGCCACGGATTCTCAAGCATAAGCCAATTTCTCTCCAGTCCATATATATGCCAAATAATAATAATAAATTACCATTCCGATACCGGTCCGTCTTTCTCCTGTCTGTCTCGTCCCCAGAAATCCAAAAAGTAAAGTCTAATATCCTTCTTCGGGCACAACTGAAACAAGCGACGAGATGGACTGAAGCAGGTGGTCGAAACGAGCAACCTTTGACGTCAAAAAATATCCCACATCAAGTGGTTCAAGCCTATCGCGACCCAAAAAAAGAAGTCGCTAAAAAGAATTATATGGACCCAAACTAACAAAAGAAAGGGCAAGGTCAATAATTATTGCCAGAGAGAGATGTGTTTCCCCCCTCTATCTTAACTTCGCGATCTCCACTCGGACTCGCCATGTTGGTATATTGGCTAGCCATTGATTAACGTACGTCTCGGAGATCGCGCGTTCGTTTGTGCAAACGGCTTTCAGCAGGATGGATGCTTGCAGCTTTATGCTTATGCTTATCGAGATATAAAAACAGTGCTCCCCGCCCATTTTTTGGTTCATTTTTCTCTCTTTTTCTTCTCTCCTTATCTCACTTTAGATTTTTTATTCTTTTTTTTAAAATTCCGGTTATACCGCACTACGTTCTATGAACCTAGTGTGGACCACAATATATCAAACCAACAAATCATGTCATTGCCCATCCAACCACACGGCAGCACTACAACACCATCTCCAACAACCGTTAGCAAACCATCAAGATTTCGAAATGCAGGCCCAGAACCAACCGGCTATGCAGTCAACTTTCCTATTTTACCAGTTACCGTCCCAGTTCCTGATACCCAAAAGCATATGATGCCTGGCCCAACTGATATCGTCATGAAGAAATACGCCACCTCTGTAGATGAGAGGAATTTCTTGACGGTTTATGAATACATGGTTAATAATCAATGGGTTATTTGGGATTATTACACCGGCTATGTGCATCTTACTGGGTTATGGAAGGCCATTGGTAATTCCAAAGCGGATATTGTCAAGTTGGTTGACAATTCTCCAGACTTGGAGCCAGTTATTCGCCGAGTTAGAGGTGGTTTCCTCAAAATCCAAGGAACTTGGTTACCATTTCCTGTGGCTCGTGCATTAGCTTCAAGAACTTGTTACCATATTAGGTATGCATTGGTTCCGATTTTTGGTGAGCAGTTTCCAGATTCTTGTTTGAAACCTGGTGAACCAGGGTTTGGTCAGCTGCAGTTGAAGCTGACTGATCCTTCAAAGCGCCGAAAGAAGCGTGCAGCATCAATGTCTGACCAGAATGATAAGAAAAAGAGAAGAAAGTCTTCTGTTGATACTCCAAGGCCAACTTATGGACATCGTCACACCAAATCTGCATCTGGGATCTTGCCACAAGCTCAAGGTCAAGGTCAATCTCAATCTCAATCACAATCCCAATCGAGATACAAGTACAAACCAAGAAAGTTTGATGATGAAGATAACGAACAGGTTATCGAATCTTATTCTTCTTCAGAAGGTGAACATTATCGACAACGACGACAACAACAGCGACGACGGCCAAGAGCCGCCACATTGCCAACGAATTATGGTCGTCGGGTTCCGGCACCACCACTACCTGATAAGGTTCAAGTGGAACGTCGATTATCAGAATCTCCACAAGAACTACTAGAAGCTTTACAAGCTACTAGATCATTGCAACAGTTTAGCGCCGGTAGCCAAGCCCGGCGATGGTCTTTTGACCAGTCATATGGTGGCGATTTTGAATGTGGCGGCAAGCTTTGGAAATGGGATGGAAAGCATGGATTGAATCTACTGGGGTATAAACAGCGAGATAGAAGAGAGCTTTTGAAGGAAGAGGAGGAAGCTCCTCCATTATCTCCATCTTCTGTTGCTAATACAGTTTCTCCAAGAACTCCAGCAGCTAGTATTTGTTCTCCAATGATTGATGAGGGCAATACGCCACGATTTCTTCCTGATGATGCAATGTCTAGAGACAGAGACGAGTTGATGGCAAATGAACAATTGCCTAAGAAACAACGGTCAATTATGGATATTAACGGTTTACTTACGTGATAAGATGAGATGACGATACAGGTTTTTTTAACGAATTTATGATTATGGGGGTTTTTTATCATTTCAGCGGATGGATACATGGCGTTTTAGTTTTTTTTTTTTTTTTAATATATATATGTTACACACACAGCATTGGTTATATTTTTTTTTAGTTTAGTTTCTCTTCTCGTTTTTTTGTTTTTAGGATTTTATATGGGTATGTTATGATCAATATTATTATGGATTTTTAAAACACCTCGGTGCATATGCACCAGCATATTATTTGGATGATATCCATGAGCTCGAGGAGTTGCTAATTTGGCACAAATAATTATTAAGATGAAACGTCTCGTACCATTTTCTAAGTCCAATAGAATTGTCAATATTCTGCCAATCATCGATCGGTTCCGAGTATGACCCTCCACGCTAATTTGGTCGATGGATGCATCCTATCCCCATGGATGGCATATGCAAAGCACCGGCTGCGTACATATGGGGAAAGCTGCCTACCGCGGCTTGAAGGGTGATTTTTTATGCACTCTCACGTTTGCATCCATCCACCCTTGGTTCAAATGCAGGGCGCCGCTCTCCGCTGGTTTCGTTTCCGATACGGAGGCCCGCGGGTCTGACGGGCTCGCCAAAAATGGGAATGGGAATGGGAATGTTGGGGGAGAGAGACGCTTCAGGAGGAGGATGAGGGGTTGATGTAGTTGACTGGTTTTGACAATGCATTATACTGGTTTTGAAATAGTGCTGCTCGAGATACAATAGGCCCTCCAGGGGGAGGGAAGACTCAACGTCATTGCATAGATAACCTCGCAGTAGGTTGTTTTTGAGGCTGCATGCGTACGGCAGTTAGACTAACCTTCCAGGAAAAGTCCTTGAGGATCGCGAGTACCGAGGATTAACCGAGAACCTGTATGTCGTGCATATGCGAAACAATTGTCCAGCATTTCGGACAATGTTCGGCAGATCCTATAGGTTTAAAGTGTGAGCCGCAGCGGGCCGTTGCTTACGGAGCTGGTTAGATGACGAGATGGAAGCAGAAAGATGCCAATCCTGGGAAGGGGGTGTGCCGTTCATCGCATTTTACCATGGATGATAATAAGTCCAACGTAGCCACAACAGCCTACAGCCCTGGCCAATGGAGGCAATGCATTGTCGTATTACCTGAAACATACACTCTGAAGAAATATTTTCCATCGGGCTTATTTGTAGTTTGGAATACGGTCATAAGCTCAGTCGTATTACATTGGTGTGTGCGGCACACAATAGGCCGAAGAACAAAGGAGTAGAATAGTCCCCATGGCATAGGCCTCGTATCTAAGGAGAGGTGTGAGGGTTGAAAACCCATACATCATGCCAAAAGCTGATAAGAAGAGATATGTGCTTTTTGAGATTTCGTAATCTAGTCGGAGATCCGATTGAATGTGCGGCGCGAGGTTTAACACGTTATTATTCCTATAATAAAGCGCTGATACAGCTAGAGAAGGGTCAGAGACTTCCTGAATATTACAGAATATAGGATAAAGTCAATAGGTCACGTGGAAGGTACCTAAGAGGCGATATACTGAGAATTATGTACGTCATAGCCTCGATTCTGCGCTGCAGGTACTTGTATATGTTCATGAGCATAGAAATAGCATGGCTTACATATGGTTCGTATTTTTATCCCAGGCGATATGTAAAGCGAGCATTTCTCGTCTTTTCCAATATCATATATACTTCGAAGCGGCCCCAATCCTGATGCCACCAGAAAACACACGAACTCTTGTGCAATTTTAATGCCTTTTTGTCAGTTAAACTGCTCTTCTTATCGAACCCATGTAGTGAAACTGCAAGCGCTGTGTTCCGCCTGTATTCTACGGTTCCGATACCTGACCAACGCCGCACACTCGCCGCAAGCGGCGCTTTGTTTACCGATCTAGGGTAGAGGAGTCAAACATAATTATACTCGAGGATCGGCATATAGCTCAAACTTATCCGCGGGATTCAAGCCCGCCGCAAGAAAAGCGGCATGTTACTGGCGGGTTATCAACGAAGAAAAGGGTGTCATAGATTAAACATATATATATATATATATATATATCTAAAATGGGCCAATTGGCTTGCCCAAGAAGGACAACAGGATGTCAAAAATTGCATCGCCAAATGTAAGAAGCGCTTTTGCGTTCAACGCGTTGGACAATTCTGGGTTCAGCTTGCAATTGGAAGCAACGGTTACCCCATCAAACCTATCCTTAATCCAATCAACAGCGCTAGCGAGCCCTACAATAGCCTCGGTGATATGCTCCCCAGTAAGATCTCGATTGTACTGAATCCTCGCGCCGTGGCTGCACCAGTTGCGGTACAATTCATCAACCTTTTCGACTGGTGCAACTTCATCGTGCTGAGCATGATACCAGAACATTGGTGCACTTGGTGTATACTTTCCGAGTACGTTCTCATCAAGTACCGGCTTGATAGCAGGGTGACTCAGAAATTGTTTGCCAGTTTTGAACCAGTCAAAGAAATCCACATTACTGAACGAACTGTTGACAGTGCATTGTGTCTGTGCTTGATAAAAGTCACCGGCAGTCTCTGGAATAAGCTCTTCTCGGACAGCTTTGTCAAAGGCAGGGTATTCAGAAGCCAAACCCATCAATCCAGATGGCACAAGGCTCACAAACAACCCTTCATTCACTGATAATGAAACGGCAGTGATGTTTGGTACCAGCCCGCCTACTGCTACACCGATAATATCAAGTTCTGGTGCATAACTCGGATGCAGTTGAGCAGCCCAGGTACTAGCCAGAGACCCACCGCTATACCCCATAATAGCCACTTTGGCATCTTTACTAACCCCTGTGATATCATTCGATTGCAAAACGGCTCGAATGCCATCCAAGACCCCATGCCCTGCAACATATCCCGCGGTGAATGCCGCAGTAGGGCCCTCGTAATCTGGAACAGCCACAATATATCCTTCATTCAACGGCACTTGCATGATGATATTTTCCAACTGTCCTGTAGAAAACTCATCGTCGTCTTTGTGCTGTAGTGTGTAGCTTGGTGCGCAGTCAACCCATGCTGAGTCTTCAAACGTTTGGTACGACAATAATTTGGTGAAATCGGCATTCTCTGGTACAAGGACCGTGGTGACTGTAGCCGACGGATGGCCTGTAGAATTGGACGTCCTATATAGCAATTGGAAAGATCCGGCCAGTTTTTCTTCCAAAAATGCAAATCCAGGTGGATTGGGTGTTTGCCGTGATCGTAAAATCGTACCAAGTGGTTGATTTTCGTACCCTTCAGGCGGCGAATAAAACGGATCAAGACTTGGTGGTTGCACAATCACCTTGATGCTTGGTACCGGCAGGGCATCAACAGCTAAAAGAACAGGCGCAAGTAAAGCTAAGGAGAACTTCATCTTTGTATCTTGTATCAATCCGGAGGGCTCGCAAGTCGGATTGTTATATACTATTTCGTATAAAGCGGGGTAAAACAGGTCTAACTTCATTAGACGTTATGTTAAATAATATCTGATATAAGAGAAAGAAAAGCTCATGTTTAGGTTAGAATTAGAAATGCGGCGCTGTATGTAGGAAAAAAAAAAAAAACAAACCAAACCTCGGGCGGTGAAATCGCCGGTTGTAATTCAGACCTTCCACAAAGTTTATGCAACAGGTCTGTTTTTAATTCTTATTAATATTGTTTGACATGGATACTTGGCTTCCTTGTATGAATGTGCTACACGCTGTAGTGAATCTTGGAATTTTCATGAATATTTGTGTCATTTGTAAAACTAGGAACAAGATAAATGTGCCACACTTCTGTCACCGGTTCATTGGAAAAATAACCAATTGAAATGTGGCAAAGTGGTGCCGTATACTAGTGAAACCAGTGCCGTGTACTAGTGAAGAAGCTAGTCCTCTTATGGATAGAACAATGTAAAATTGTCGTATTCATGATATGAGGATCTTGAGGCAACCAAATAGGAAGTCATCCAGATGCAGTAGTCGGTTCGGGGGGTTTTTTTTTTTGACGTTCTTATGCAGGACAATTGGCTGCACATTCTGCAGGTGTCAAACCGACAACCCCGCATTGTCATGAGGCCCAATCACTCTAAAATGCGTATAGATTTACTCCAAGACCGGAACTGCAATGCCACTAAACCCGTCAGGCTATGATCAATTCCCCATGTGTCAAACATTGGTTCGATTCGATCTGAGCCGAGGTGCAGATAGTTGGCGATACCTGTAGCGCGAGTCTATGGCGCTAAGCGGGGGAGCCAATCGTTCGGCCTAAAGGTAATTAGCGAGCCGACGGGGTGTGCCACGAGTTCCCAATGCTTCGAACATTCAAACACATTGGCTCGCCCTGGACTCATCAACATGTTGCTATAGTTCTCGCACCGCGCCGCACGTTCCTCGTTTTCCACGATCGGAGATCTCGATGCCTCGCTGATGAAACTTAAAATGTCAATAGGTGTTCCCAATATGGGGAATTTCATGCCCGCGACACAGCAGCGCGCACAGGGGGGTTTGTTGCTGTTAACCTCGAGATATTCCGAATATATTACTCCGGTGCGGCGCTGGATCACCATGAAGATCCTCCCCTGAAGAGGGACAGTTTAAGGGATGGCACCTCCGATTAATTATAAGCGTTGGGTGCATTGTAAATAGGGACATCCATACATATACCTTTTGTTAAAGCATGAACTTATTGGTCTTATTGGCGCGGCATCAAATAAAATAAGGTTTTAGAGTATGAAGTTAAAAATGGCTGAGGCTTGTTACAACGGGAGAGGAAATGCTACGTTCCTGGAAATGTTAAGACAGACGCCAATGGGATGGCATGGTTATATATTAGAAAAGACAGGAGTATATATAATATATCCATACCTTGATCTAATGTAATTATTAGTGGTGACCAATGGATTTATATTCTGGATTGGGCTTTTATATATCAAATCAACTGAGAGCCATCATACGATCCAAAACAATGGAACAGAATATATGACAATTCTATACAGACGTCATTGGTTTGTGCGCTTGTTATGAATAGCTATATAGGTGGAAAAAACAACAGAAAAACCCGATTTCGCCGACGTACGGCTGATCCCTACCATTAAGGAGGCGCCTCCTTATTAACCTCCGGTTCGTCCGACGCGGCTCAACGTGTTTTTTTCTTCTTTCTTTTCCACTTGGACAAAACAAAAAAAATAATTGTTGTAGACAATGCCTTTCAAAAATCAAATGCTGGTACCAGCTCTATTTCGTGTTAGCAGTCACTCATGTATAGGCCATAAAGCCATGTGGAGTGAAAACCAAGAAAAGGCGTTTTTTCTTCTGCCTGCCATTAAATAAACCAGGGAACAAGGGCATTTTTCGAGACCTGAAGATCTAGATTCAATCAGCCGGCCATTTTTTTTTTTTTTCTCTTGCTACTGGGCTCTCGAGCCCGTCGTGCAACAAATTGCGCATATGCACGAACAATCATAATGTCTTAAACAGAATAAGATTCCAATAGCCAGGTATTACACCGGTGGTGCACTTTTTTTTGGCCGTACCGGTCACACCAAAAATCAGATTTTGTCCCATGCGTATTTCCTCTCGTGGCAATGAGAATATCCGAAAGATCTACCTGTCTCTTTTCGTGATATCGATCCAATGTTTGATAAACCATGCAAGATGACATTGCACATTTTGCAATGCTAGCAGTTGATCTGCCCCTTAATTCAGCATGCAACAAGCTGCGCTAGCCTGCTGGCCTGCCCTGCCCAGTTTGCAGCCCAAATGCGGCACCTTTTCTAATGTGCCTAGACCACTAGTTCTGCATGAAAGACGGAGGCTTAGACTTGTGATAGACCGTTTGCGGATGTCATATTTTTGGCGTTTGTGTTATTTATTAATCTCTCGCCCCTCGTTGATATAAAAAGCTGTTTGCATGTCTTGATTTTTTTTTTTTTCTTTGAACTTTCTCTTGTTTACATTTTTTTGTGCTTTTTTATTTTCTTCAACCTTATACTATTCTTCAGTTTGCATAAATTACAAACATACCAAAGCCGGCTCATTTGGTTTCGATTCAAAATTTCCCCTATCTTTTGCTTTTTAAAACCACACTAGCTAAAAATGGACCCTCGGTCAAGAGCGGTATTTCGTGAAAAGGACCTCAAAATCATTAATGGTGGATTCGGTATTGGTAACGACTACAATTTATACGGCCCAGGCGCTTCGCCGCACGCGACTAGTGAAGGCAGCACCAACGGGCCTTGTTTAGCATCTCTATTCTTATGGGTAATACTGGCCATTGCATTCGGTTCATGCCTTATAATCGCTTGGTCTCGGGGAAACTCTCGAAGCAGGCGTTCACGGTCGTCTAGTCTCAGAATGTCTCCATCGCCTACAACTTTTCATGATGATGATCAAGTACTTCCACCGCCAGTTACAGCTGAAAAGGTTCAATAATTCCTTTATCCAAATAGATACACAGCATAATGCATTTTTATATATATATACATAACGGGGTTTTCCCCTTTTAAAACACAAGCTCAGCTCGTCGTCGGCCTTCTCGTTCCAATGGTGGTACGTTACTAGTGCTACTCTTTGCGTCCTTGTCCACAACCAACGGACTAACCAACCCCTTACTTTCTGCAAATTCACTGCTTCGAGTAGCAGAAGGATCTTGCTGGAAGTATTCATCAACGATTGGATGCAAAAGAACCGTTTGATTCTTGATTGTTAATGTGGTATTGGTTGGAATGGTGATCCAATCATTCCGTTCAAACGTCAACGGTTCAGATGCAATCATGACAATATCCTGCCCTCGGTCTCGACGTTCCATTTTATATTGACCAGGTTCATACTCAAAGAACCGCGTCCCACTTGAGAAATGCAACGACGCTGCTTCTTCTGTAGCCGAAGTGACGTATCGTGATGCTACAACAGATTCACCATCGGTAATTGCAAAATTCAACAAACTTGGTTCTGCATTTGCTCCATTTGCTTCTTTGGTCCAATCTTTGAGGTATTCAATCGTTTTCAATAATGCTTTTCTTAGAATCACTGGAGGGAAATTGCCCGTAGACTTGGCCGCTGGGTTGTACCCCAGCTTGTCGAGACAATCCAGGAACAATGCAAATGCCCATTCCGAGTCTGTACCTCCTTGAACGTACAAGAAATATTCCTCCTTTAAATGCGTCGCCAAGCGTCGTTTGATTTTTGAAAAGCCAGAGATATGACCATTATGCATGAACATGAGTGCGTGGTATACAAACGGATGACAGTTTGTTTCCGACAAGACGCCAGCAGTAGAAGCCCGAACATGAGCAAACACCAAGTCACTCTTGGTTTTTTCCGCCAATCGTGCCAAGTTGAGGTTATTCCAAGCAGGGGTGATGGCAGAGAATACGCACGGGCCGTCTTCAACCTCTGGATCATGATCCAAAGGGTAATACCCAACCCCAAACCCGTCACCATTCATAGGTCGTCTATCATTTGTTAGTGTTCAGTAAAACATGGTGAATAACCTACCTCATGTCGAGTCGCAACCGACTGTCGAACGATTGACTATGAAATGTTAGCATTGATATCGCAGAGAGAACACCGTACTTGATAATGGAATGCGCTGGTCGCGTCAACAAATGTGACAATAGAATAGGATCAGTTCCTGTCGCGTGTTAGAATCGACTTTGCTGTGATTTCATACCTTTAAATATCAGAAATCGGCACATTATGAGATAGTAAACAGATGAAAGATTAGGACGTGATAAAAAACTGAAATTGTGGGTCATTGAGATGGGCGCAGGCAGTCGATATCGCACGTGACTTTTCTCCCTAGTTGCTGCGGCTACCCTGTGGAGAAAAAAGCCACAGTTATCTCCCTCTCCCGAAATCGTACTATACTTTCACCTTTTACACCATGCTTGATAGACTACCTGGCGAGTTGGTAGTCGAAATCACCAATTTCATCAAGTATGACTGTGAATTGCACCATAAAACGTTGAGAGCTCTGACTTTTACTTGTTGGTCACTGAGAAGCAAAGCTATTTCGCTGGCCTGGCACACTTTGGTGCTACGGGGACGATCACTAAGTATCGGAAGTGACATAAACCAGTTGGTGAGAGACTACGATAACGGTATACCGGCAGAATTATGCAAAGCTGTAGTGAAGTTGGTGGTGGATATTAGAGAACCGCTTGACCTTCAACACCACGACCAACTATGCCTAGCCAGCCAGCTTCAACAGGTACAAAGAGTGGAATACTTTTATGACCCGCGGACGGAAGAAATCGAGATTCTGAAAGCGGTATTAGACCAGACTCCTGGTTCAAGATTAAGTGTAACCTGGTCTAGCTGGCGTGATTCACCGACAAATCATGGGCTATTCGGCAATGTTACTAGATTTTCTCTGAATACTTCTGCGGTCAATGTGCTTGAAACATTTCCGCCTAATTTGAGACATTTGGATTGGATTATATCAGGACAGGTTGATCTTTTGGACATGGAGCAAAAAATGACCCATGCGCCACCTTCATTAACAGATCTCAAGCTCACGTTTGGACAAAACGTTTGGAACACTACTGGGGCATCCTGGCTTCCTCGATCAGTTACAAATTTATACGTGTCCGGAATTCGCGATGAGATTGTACAATATCCAAATGTTATTTCCTTGGAAATTTTTAGTCGTTCCATCATTCTGGCGCCAAATTGCAAATCTTTAGCGTTGGTTATCGACTTTTCAATTTGGGGAGACGAAGGTAACAATGCTGAGCGAAGATTCGACCCTACAGAGACCGTTAGTAGGACTCTACAAGCGATGCATAATCTAGACAGGCTGACTACGCCTGCCGGGTTGGTGGCGACTGGGCTTCGTTTGCCAGAACCAGATTTGAAAAGGTTCAATCCATTAAAGCTACGGATCGAGGGGCTGTTTGCGTTGAATGATGAGTTGCTGCAGTTCGTGAAGAAGCCTGGATCAAATATCTCAGAGCTCACTTTTTCCTCTTTTTTTGTATCTGTCGCCAAGCTGATTCGATTTCGTGCGCACAATTTCCCTACCATCCCGACATTTATTGTGATGGAGAGGTATTTGGATGCTACGCGTATGAAGCCTGAAGTGTTGGAGTCTCTGGAACGCGTGAGAACTTTTGGTGAAAAACGGTCTGTTTACTGGCTTAAGGATTGAAAGACAAGTGCTGTCTAGGCGATAGTGGGAAATATGACCAATGTTAAGACCATGCCATTGTAAGTTGTGCGGCTCAACAACCAACCATTGTTCGATATGTTTCGGCACGTCTAACCATTCTTATAATTACTAGCAAGAAAGTCTTAATATCATTGGTGCGGAATACACTGCAGAATTGGAGACAATAGCCTGCCATATGATACAACGACCACCCAACAATTTCAACACATACCAGTATTAATTTTTTTTCCTTTATATATATATACAAAACGTTCTAAAGTACTACTCCGTCTTAGCCTCGTCAGATTTTGGTTCCTTCTTAGATTCATGTTCTTGCATCAACGGCTTGAATTCCGGACTTTCCAAAATAGACTTGACAGCGTCTGCGAGTTCATTATCAATACCCTCAACATTGTCACCCAACAAAGACGATTCAGCGATAGTGGAATCCATTCTACTCAACACATCCAAATCTTCTTTCTGGTAAACGGTAGCCTTCATACCGACCCCAGTCATGCAGTACTTTCTTACTGTTGCCAAAAACACTTGAACAACTTCCGGGTTTGCATCGTACAGCTTGATCAACCGTTTATGAGTCCGACGCTCGAAATTCTCCTTCGATTTGGCATGGATAAATGGCGATTTGATTACCGTCCACCGTTCCATTCGCCGTGGCAATGGCGTTACGCCCTTGACTGGAATCTTGAGATAAAATGCTACTCGGAGGATGAAATTACAAAAAAAGTCCAAATCGTTGGTGAAAAAGGACCGTACTTGCAAGTCACAGACGTTGTCTCCATGTGTAATTGGATGCTTCATTGGCGCATATTTCGTCAATAATACGTTTAATGGTACTGGTCGTCCAGTTGCTGGGTTGGGTTCAGTGTTGGATTCGACAAATTCGTGCTTTGGATATACATGTTCTGTGTCGTAATTTCGTGAATCATCTACCGATTTTGAGTCGTTCGAACTCAAAGATGACGACACCACTGTACGTCTGGCGATATAACTTGCAGTTTTCACTGCTGGCCGAACCGTTCGAATCATTTGATTTGTCTGCTGAGAGAAGGGTTTAAAAATTTGAAAATATCAAAGCGTTGAACAGTTTGGCGCGCGGCCCCCCGGTCGAAACTATTCGGTCCACGTGATCCCGGCGAATTTTTCAAAACTCTCCACTCACACCAGCCATGGGTAAAGGAAGCAAAGATAAACGGGATTTGTACTATAGAAAGGCTAAAGAAGAAGGATGGAGAGCTCGGTCGGCGTTCAAACTTCTTCAACTAGACTCACAATTCCACTTATTGTCAGGGTTGAACCGTGTGGTCGATCTGTGTGCCGCTCCTGGGTCGTGGTCACAGGTGCTTTCACGGCGACTTGGAGACAGTTCAAAGATTGTTGCGGTGGATTTACAGCCAATGTCTCCAATCAATGGTGTGACATCTCTACAAGCAGATATCACGCACCCTAAGACACTACAACGCATTTTGGATATTTTTGGCGGCGAGCCGGCCGATTTTGTATGCTCCGATGGTGCTCCAGACGTCACCGGGTTGCATGACCTGGACGAATATATCCAAGCTCAATTGATTCTTTCGGCATTACAACTAGCTACTGCTTTGCTACGACCCGGTGGAGCGTTTGTGGCAAAGATTTTCCGAGGTCGTGATATCGACCTGATGTACTCACAACTAGGAATATTGTTTGAAAAAGTCACCTGTGCAAAACCACGATCTTCTAGAGGTTCGTCACTAGAAGCGTTTATTGTATGCCAGGGTTACACTCCAAGACCAGGATGGGAACCTAGTTTGGGCAAACCGCTACAGGTTGGCCAACAATTACCGGACGACGACACTGAAGAACGAGTAGTAGCTCCATTCATTGCATGCGGTGACCTAAGTGAATACGACTCCGATGCAACATATACACTGGACAAGTCTGTCGAACGAATAACGCTGGATCCAGTACAATCACCAGTAGCACCGCCATACAAAACTGCGGTGGAGATGCGCCGCAAGGGGCTCATTCGCCGAACATAGAAAAATTTATCACCGTTATATTATTATAATTATTATTATGTCAAAACCTAGTTATTCACTTCTGGCTTCATTGTTGGGAACAATAACACTTCCTTAATAGTATTAGAATCCGTCAAGAACATGGCGATACGGTCAATACCGCAACCCCAACCACCGGTTGGTGGGAGACCGTATTCCAAAGCATTACAGAAAGTTTCATCAATCATTTGAGCTTCATCATCACCTTGGTCCTTTTGTCGAGCTTGTTCTTCGAACCGAGCACGTTGGTCAAATGGATCGTTCAATTCGGTATACGCATTGGCGATTTCCTTGGTACCGACAAACACTTCGAATCGTTCACACAAACCTGGGTCATTTCGGTCATACTTGGCCAATGGAGACATCATTTGTGGGTGACCAAAGATGAAAGTTGGGTTAATGCAGGTGTCTTCTAGATAGTCACCAACAAGCTTGTCCAACATTCGAGCGTTGGTACATGGTGGTGGGCATTCCAAGTTGACCTTTGCCAACAAATCTCTCAAAAACTTGTTAGTTTCTTCAGTATGCAGTTCATCACCTGGTGGGAAAGTAACGTTCAACTTTTGTTCCAAAGTCTTGATCATATCCATTCGCTTCCATGGCCGGCTGAAATCAATTTCCATTGGCTTGTTTTCTGGACCATCTGCATGGTAAGTAATCTTGTAACTACCATGGATTTCCTTGACCATTTCAGAAAACAACAATTCAGTCATATCCATCAAATCGTAGACATCAGCATATGCTTGATAAAACTCACAAGTAGTGAACTCTGGATTATGAGTCATATCGATCCCTTCGTTTCGGAATTGTCGACCAATTTCATAAACTCGTTCTAAACCACCAACAACAAGTTCCTTTAAGTACAATTCTGGAGCAATTCGCAAAAACAAATCCATATCCAAATCGTTATGGTGCGTGGTGAACGGCTTTGCGGTAGCACCACCGGCGACAATGTTCATGATTGGGGTTTCCACTTCAACAAAGTCTCGAGAATCGAAAAATCTTCGCAAGTAGGTGATGATCTTGGATCGAGTAATGAACTTATTTCGAGTGGTATTGTTAACCATCAAATCCAAGTATCGTTGTCGGTATCGGGATTCGGTGTCCTTGAATCCATAATGCTCATCTGGCAACATGTGCAAAGAAGGAGTCAACAAGACAATTTCATTGATAAACAATGACAATTCACCTTCACCACCCTTCTTTGGAGATGTTCGATATGGGTAACCCTTGGCACCGATAATATCACCACGTCGAAGCAATTCATGAATGGAATCAAGCTTGTCATCGTCAAATGCTTGCGCAACCAATTGCAGCTTTTCACCTTCACCGTGCAAAACATAAAACTTGAGTTGACCACCAGCAGCTCGGATCACATGAATTCGACCTGCCACAGAGACTTGTTCGTTTTCCAAATTTTCACCACGCTTCAAGTGGCCATACTTGTTGACGAATTGGTCAAGTCGAATAGATACGTGGAACTTGTGAGGATATGGATTTGGCTGCTTAGATTGAATTAGCTCCTTAACCTGATTAGATCGAATCTCAAAATATTGGTTTGGGTCAAGGTCATCTTCACGTCTGGACTTTGGAGGGGCAACAGCAGCCTTTGCAGCCTTCTTTTCGGCAACTTGTCGTTGCTTTTGTCGCTTCTTCAATTCCGTCTTGGAGACTTGTTCTCCGGTAACCTCGTCGAGGTACAACTTTTGCATTTGTTCTGCAACTTGATCTGCCATTGTTGATGATATTAGTTGTGGAGTTGGGAAAAATTTTCTAAAAAAGATGAAACTTTTTTTGAAATGAGTCAAAAGTTCTGTGGCATATATATGGAGCGCGCGGGCATGGTTGTCTTTTTTTCTTCTCTGCGGCCAATTTTTTTTTTTTTCCCTCTTTCCAGCGCGTAAGACAATCATCTCCCCTCGACGATGACACCAGTTGAACAATTGAACGTGTTCAACTCGTCATCTAGAGAAACCTGGGCGACTGCAGAGCAGAGATTGTTTAGTGGTTGGAAACAAGGTCGAAAAACTCAATATAAACCGGCCGATCGTACCAAGGACTTGTGTTTAAAAGTTCACAAGACTCCGAATGAGGATGGGGTGATAGAATTGAACCCAATATGCAATACTGGCAAGATAGACAAAGAAAAGGCGCTCCCGTTTGAACTAGTTGCATGTTTCCTTCATAAATCGTGAGTCTGCTAATAGCAGTAACCTATGCTAACACTTTCCAAAAGACCCATGGATATTGTTCGGTATACCGCCAATGAAGGCACTATCAACCATTTGTGTGGATCTGCCACCTGTGCCAATATTTGCCATTTGGCCATTGATCCAAGTTTGGTGGTTAATGACCGGAAACGATGCCTAGGAAAGTTGCATACCCTTGATTCCAATCCTTATAGCCAATGCCCCCATATTCCTAAATGCTATTTCCCCTTTGCTGACTAAGAAAGATCCCGCTGCGGCGTTTAGATACGCTTTGGTGAGTGGCTTTTTTTCGCTCCCAGCGTAAATTTCAGAACGCGCGTTTCAATATTTCCCTTCAAAAAATTTCCATCACCAACCTTTTCAAACCTCCAATTAGAACAAGCCCACGAAATTATGTTCAAAAACAATAAACCAGTCCAGGTGCCTAGTGCACCGGCCGTATCAACGACCGTCAAGGTCGATTCTTCGGTCGTTATGAAGATCGCCAAGCATGGCTTTGAACAATACCCAAGTGCAGCTTGTGGTCAACTTCTTGGATTTGAAGACGACAAGGACTTGGATGTTAGCAGTGCCTTCGCATTCCCACAATCAGCCAACGACAATGACGGTGCTGGTATCCGATCTAATGCGATTACAAAGTATCAAAATGATATGATCACTCAGTTGAAGGAGGTTAATGTCGATGCTAACCCAGTTGGTTACTACATGAGCACGAACATGGGACGTGTCTTTAACCAAAGTGTAATGGATAATTTGTTGTATTATCAAACTATTAATCCAGAAGCCGTTTTATTGGTTTACGATGTCAGCAAGAGTACCCACACTGGATTGTCATTGAAGGCATTTCGACTAAGTCCCGCATATTTGGCAGTTAAAAAGGAAGGGGGCAAGTTCACTACCAACAAGTTAACCAAGAATGAACTATCATATCACACCATTTTCCAAGAACTACCAGTAGTGATTACTAACTCACACTTGGTCACCATGTACTTGCATACTCTCAAGACTGAAAAGAATTACAACCAATTGAATATTTCCATTGATCAGTATATGGAAAAGAACATTGAAGGGATTTTCGATTCGGTTGATGATTTCCACTACGACCAGGGCAATTATAACTTTTACCAGCGACAAATGTCTCGAGAAAAACAAAAGATTCAACAATGGCAACAAAAGCGAAAGGCTGAAAATAATGTGCGACAGCAGCGTGGGGACCAGCCATTGTCTACTGAAGAATGGAAGACAATGTTCAAGTTGCCAGAAGAGCCATCGCGGGCTGAAAATTTGTTGATTTCCGCACAAATTGATCAATATTGTAACCAGATTGAAGAATTTGGTGCTACTGTTAATCCTAAACTATTTGCTGTCCAAAATCTAGAATAATGTATGATAACGTATGAATTATATAATATAAAAAAAAATGGAATTTTGATTTTTCTGTCTTGAATTTCTTTGGATTTCCGGAATTTTGAAATTCTGACTTTTGACACGTTCCCAACTCAACCAAACGATGGAGGAGGAAGCATCGACGCCGTTGAGACCAGACAATGTCATTTCTCAGAAAATCCTGGACATTCTATCGACATCATATACAGACAGCTCGATTCGAATGGCATTGTTGTCTCTGGATGAAAGGATAGACAATAATACAGTAGAAGCAAGACGGGATTTGAGATCGAACACAGAGGCAGAAGTAATCAAGTCAAATGGGGCTGTATTGAAGGAGTTTTCCAAACTAGCAACAGTATGTGATATCTGGGGATATAACAAAACTAACTCAGAATAGAAATTGCGAGATGTTGGAGAAACAATTGGTCAATTGAACGGCATGTACAAAAGCATGGACCAATTGGTGAACCACGCACACCGAGCAACGTCACAAATTGTTCGTGAATCAGAAGAATTAGGACAGCAGGACCAAAAAATTCTCGGCAAGCAAGTACTACTTGATGCATTCCAGTCGACATTTGTGGTCAGTAGTGACGAAGCGCAGGTATTGAGTAGCGCCGGAACGCCAGTAGACGACACATTTTTCACTACACTGACCAAAGTCAAACGGGTATATGACGATTGCCAGGCATTAATGGCTACTGAAAACGAACGTCAGACTGGTGAAGAGATCATGTCTCAAATGTCAGAATACCTCGATCGGGCATATGACAAGCTGTTCCATTCTGTACAACATGACCTCAAGCTATTATCCGGACAGTATATGCAAATTGGTCGGTCATTACGACGGAAACTGAACGTATTAGCAGAACGCCCAACGTTGTTTGAATCAGCAATGAATGGGTTGAGTGAGACGAGGCAGAAAAACCTGTCTCATGAGTTCATCAAGGCGCTTACAACCGAAAACGACAATAGTAAACCAATTGATTTTTATGCATACGATGTGCTTAGGTACATTGGAGATATCATGGCATGGATCCATTCTGCGGCGGTTAATGAACATGAGAATTTGGACGCATTGTTTGAAACAGATACGATGGTGACTGGACTGAAACAGGGGCAAGAAAGTGAGCCATGGGTGCACCAGATAGATTCAAAGGCTACCGTGGAGTCTCAATTAGACAAGATTACTGGTGCATTGGTAAAGCCAATGCGTACACGAGTAGAGCAGGTTCTGGCTGCTGAGCACAAGTCGACTACCATTTACCAAGCAATGAATGTATTGGATTTTTACAAGTCAACATTTGCCAAAAACTTGCCAGAAAAGTGTCAAGTTATCGTTGCTTTGGACAAGTTGAAGGAAGCATGCATGAGACAATTCACCAACCGGTTGCAGGACCGGATTACCGTGGTTAAAGAACAAATTGAACCTAGCGATGACTTGCAGCCTCCGGATTATCTTGGTGAAGCACTTGGAGACCTCAAGGTTTGTTTGACGAGTTATGAAACTAGTATTTCGTATTCACCATCAGGAAGCGACACTATCCGGCAGATTGTGGAGGATTTGGTTGAGCCGTACTTGGAATGTTGCAGTAGAGCGGCAAGTGACATGAAGAACTTGGATGCTGAGATATTCCTGATTAATTGCTATGACATGGCTAAAATGTCTCTATCATTATATTCTCTAACTGGGTATAAAGTGGATCAGCTGGAGAACCGGATTCAAGAGCTGGCTCAGGTGCTGGAAGACCAGCAATTGCAAAAGTTCCTCCATTCGTCCGGAATTAAAAAATACACCAACCTTGACGATAAAGATACGGTTGGACAACTCAGTCGATCATTGGATGACTTTTTGCCAGCTGCTACAATGGAGAGTAACCAGGTTTTGTATAAGCTCAGCTCACCACGACTGGCGTCTACCATCACACTGCGGGCATCCCAACGCTTTGCAGACGAATTTTCTATCATCGAAGCCAAAGTCAGAGAAATCTACCATGAACTATCTCCAGAAGAATTCAAAATGCTTTTCCCGAGGTCTCTGGAAGATGTCCGGGTATTGTTGGCTGTGGATTAGGGGTAAAAAGTATTAATAGTTATAACATGTGTAATTTATTTTATTTTTGTTTCTTGTTTTTTTGTTTTAATAGCCAATACATTTGGGTATAATTCCCAAAGCGTAATCTTGTCTCCTACATATACCTTTGCTTTTCTGATTTAGACAAAAAGAATATAATGGGGAGACCAAGAGTATGAAAAATGTTTTTTTTTTTAAATAGACCTAAAGCTAACATTAACAAGCTGATTATTCTTATTCGACATGGCGAATCAGAAGGAAATTGTAAGTTTTATTGCTCTTTTTTTCCGGTGTTTCATTGCTAATGTGTATTTTTTTTTCCAGGCGACAAATCAGTGAATCGGGTTACTGCAAACCATCAGATTCCACTAACCGAAAAGGGAATGAACCAGGCAGAAAATGCTGGTGAACGACTAGTATCGATGCTAAACCCAGACGATAATATTTTATTCTATACATCTCCTTACAAAAGAGCTCGACAGACCGCCGAGGGTATTATGAAAGCTGTGGATAAAACGGGCCACCAGTACAAAATGCATGAAGAACCACGGCTTAGGGAACAAGATTTTGGCAACTTCCAAGGAAACGCTCGAGATATGAACAAAATATGGGCTGACCGAGCACACTATGGCCACTTTTTTTATCGCATTCCACATGGTGAGAGTGCGGCGGATGTGTATGATCGATGTTCTGGATTTAATGAAACGTTATTCCGACAGTTTAGTAGCGACAAATTCCCAAATGTACTAGTGCTAGTATCACATGGTATCTGGGTCCGGGTGTTTTTGATGAAATGGTTCCGGTGGACGTATGAGCATTTTGAATCACTGCAGAATATCCCGCATTGCCAACCTATTACGATGGAACGAGCGCCAGGGCAACACAAGTTTGAATTAAAAAGTCGGTTACGAACATGGGATGATGGGAATGATGATAGTGACGGAGATGAGTTGCGAAATGCAGTCAGTACGGCGGATATCACCAAACGGGAGTTCAAAGAAATCAAGGATAAGGAAAAAGAGATTAGACTAAAATATTTAAAATCTCAAGATTCGGGAAGGCTACTTAAGTAGCTGCAAAGTCGGCAACAACTGGGCGATGGTCAGACATTTTGAATCCATGGAATTTGGATTCAAGAATGCCAAAGCTAGTAGGCTTGAGTGAAGGAGAATCCTTTGGATACCAAATAAAGTCGATATAAGAAGGCCGTTCTGGCTCCCAATCTGTAAATGTAAATGTATGACCATATCGAGTTTCTTCAGGGAAATACAAGCCCACATCGCGCAATTCATGATTCAAGGTCTGGTATGCTTCATCTTTACGCCCAGAATTAAAGTCTCCGCAAAGAGTAACCGGGAAATCGCCCATTTCAGTCTTCATTTTTTCAACAATCAACTTGCTGGATTCTTCTCTAGCCTTGACACCAGCGTGGTCGTAATGCGTGTTGAAGGCGCCGACTTCACGGCCAGTGCTCTTGTGCTTGAGTCGCACAAATGTCATGATACGCGGCAAAGCGGCGTCCCATCCTGTGCTTGGTTCATCTGGGGTGTCACTCAACCACCAAGTGCGGCCCTTGACAAGGTTCCATTCAGTGTTTTTGAAGAAGATTGGCGCGTATTCACCATCCTCTTTACCATCGTCTCTCCCGACACCGAAATAGCTCCAATCACTTCCTAAAGCATTGAGAATATCTTCCAATTGGTTGTGTTTGATTTCTTGTAGACATACCAGGGTGTTGTTGTTTTGAGAGTGAAAGTTGATACTAGCAATCACACCCACCCGTCGTTCACTCCAGTACCGTTCTCCCTTTTCCAGGTGTTTGTTATCGTTTCGCACGTTGTGCGAGTAAACACGGTATGATAATGGTTCAATGTGCATTATTTAACTTTTATCCACAGTATATTCAGTTTACAAATGTTGATAGTTTTTCGTTGTTTGAAGAAAAGTCGGGAAAAAGAGGGGTTTTTATATATACGCTGGGAAAATAATCTGGGGGAGCTAGCATGCAGAGCGGTGCACGGCATGGTTTAAGGGGAGGAACGGACATCCGATAAGGACCAGGAATGCCTGCTTTTTTGGGCAACTAAATGTGCGAGCAAGTGTGGGATATGCGGAAGTGTGATTTCGTCTATTCGTGCAAAACTTATCCTGGGTTGAGTGTTATAAATATTGATATCTTTCTTTTAGACGTTAAGGGCTACGTTTTACTAAAATATCGACCGGTTTGCATAGTGATTGGGTGTGCCAAGCGATTCAGCCGCACTGACTGCTTTGCCTTATCATGCATGTGGCTTACCAAAAAAAGGCGATTTGGCAAAGTACTTGGAGTATGGTAGAAACTAAGTTAAATATTAGTTTGACAATCCAAGAAATTCTGTAAAGCGTCATCCCACGTCGCGATTGACTTTATTAAAAAAAGAAATATATAGATTTATTCCTCAAGATCTGGTCGAGATAGCTGGTGTAGGTGAACAAGTCACAATTATTATCTTTTCGAGACAGACTGCGTCATGGATTTAAAGGCATCGGATCTACTAGAAGAGTTTATTTCGGCTGACGTTGCATTCGCCAAATCTATCTTAAAACTTGAAGACTTGAAAACAGTTCGAGAGAACAATATTCCACTCACCAGGAACATGTCCGGGTATATACAGGTAGTATATTTCGTTAAAACTCGTTCTTCGTCATCACATCCATATATAATTCCGGGCACTTTATCCTGTAACCCAAAGAAAAGCTCTAGTAGTCAGTACATTATCACAAGTGCGGCGTGCGCCTCACGGGGCTATGCAACCTGCATGTCAGGCCATGCATGACCTATGCTCAGGTCTAGTCACGATACACCCCCAATAATAGCATATTTCGTCATTGACCAATTTTATTATATATCCGACAGACAATGCATTAATAACCGCTCAATTGCGGACAGACGGGGTATAGTTGTTGCTATCTTTATACCGCACAAGTGGCTGCGCCCCTGCGGACCTAAACAGACGAAATATTTAGAAAATAAAATTAGTCAATATATTAAAAAAAAAAAAAAATTAACAGTTTATAAGAATTACAACAATAGTACAGCAGCTGCCAGGCCACCAATCACACCGTTAACTGCAACAGCGGTGCCGACCGCACCGCCACCAGACTGGGTGGAAGAGCCTGTACTTGATCCAGATGCAGCGGCAGATCCAGAGCCAGAGGCAGCTCCAGCTCCACCTCCGCCTCCAGAGCCAGAAGCTATAGAAGAACCGGTTGCAGAACCAGAACCAGAAGCAGCAGAGGCACCAGAGGATCCAGCAGCAGATCCACTGGATGCGCCAGTGGAAGCACCAGAAGAAGCTCCACTAGAGCCAGAGCCGGAGGTTGCGGCAGAAGAGCCACCAGTGGCAGAACCACTAGACGCAGCAGAACTGCCAGAACCAGTAGCAGAGCCAGTTGTAGAGGCACCAGAGGCACCAGAAGAACCAGAGGCACCAGAAGCACCGGAAGCAGCACTAGAACCACCAGTGGCACTAGCACTTCCACTACCGCTGCCGAGCATACTAGAGGCACTAGTCAAGGCACTCGACGCTTTTCCACTACCACTAGCAGAGCCAACGGCAGAGCTCACCTTGCTGCCAGCACCGCCAGCTAGAGAACTAGCTGCTGCTTGCAAATTAGAAGGACTGGCGTCTGAGAGTTTTCCAGCGAGAGAAGAAATTTGATCCATTTTTTTTGTTGTTTGTTTTTTAAATTACCTTGTTGGAAAAAATTGTATACGAATGGAATGGAAAGCAAAACAAACAAGGAATTGGCTCAATATTTATAGAATTTCAGCCTTTGACAAGAATGGAAACTAACTTAGCAAACTAATAGGAACATACAAAGCTTAGGGATCTGCGGGCATTATCCCTCTTGGGTTTTACCATTCTTTTGAAACACTATAGAGTGTTGACGCGGCTAATATTATTTTTAGCCCAGCTACACTTGCGGTAAGCCCGGCTAACTTCCCGATTAGCTGGTACTTTGGAACCCAAAACTAAGGCTTATTCTTGTTTATTCCCCGCCTGCTATACCATCGATGGGTAAGAGAGCCAAAGTGATGGACTGTGCCCCTTTTCTTGCTTGTACCGATTCGGCATTTGAAAAATATGCCCTCTTTATTATAACTGTCCCACTATCTAAATTGCCTTTTCCAGCAATCGGCTTAATTGTGAGGCGGAAAGGAGCGCGGTCGATCTAGAACTATTTTTTGTTGTTTCTTCCTAGGCGGCAGTTTTTCTTTGTGTATAATCCAACATGTGTTGCTGCGCAGACCGATTGTTGCTAAAAGCACTGTCGATCAGGCGTGTTGCGCATTCGATAGATTTCCACCCATGGCGTGCGCGGCTTTGTCTTAACGTTTGCTGACAGCGCGGCGCGCCGCGCGCATTGTTCATGGTTTGACCCTGGTCGTTGTCGTGGTCGTGGTCTCGCCTGCGCCTGTAAGAATAAGACCAGCATAACGTTCGGTCGTCGGAAAGCGCAATAGTTTGGTTTTGATGTTCTCGAAACAGGTTGCTATTGTAGATCTCGCAAATGGGCCGCCTGTTACGTAGATCCACTGTCGCAAAGCATATTTTGCTGCTCATATTGTAAAAGGTTTTGCATGTTCGTCATAGATATCTAACGGATGAATGAACAGGGTTCGGAAATTGACGCAAGAGTCGTCGAAAGATACGTCATTAAAACATGACATTTCTCGAATCGGAGACAGGGCGGATATATCTATACGCCTGATCAATGGCGAGGCGCGCAGTATAGGTCAACTCAACTAAAAATGCATGCCTTGAACAAGAAACTTCGCCATGTTATTCCACAGGTGGCTGTTACCCTACACCACAAACGCATAACCATTACATGCCTAATGGAATGCATGTTCAGCACCCTGGATCTGCATACACACAATAAGCCGCGCCGCACAGCTTATTGATGATAACCCCGAAAGGTAAACGCCAGAAACAAATCCCGTGACTGAACTATTTTTTTTCCTTCTTGTTTTACAAGAACTTCCTATCGAGAACTTTCTATCGTGGTTTCAAAAAACGCTCCAAAAAAGTTAGCACCTTACTAGAATATTCCAGGTTGTGCGTCGAGGGAACAAAGTGGAGAGTTCCAGCAAAGTGAAGAAAGATCTGGAACATCCCCCCAACCTTAGAACCAGCCAGCCAACCCTCAAGTATAAATATGGGCGTTTGGATCAAGTTCCATCTTCTATTAATCAACAGAAAATTTGCTAGCTGAAAAACAACTTGAACTATTTGAAAATGGATTACTCTAACACTTTCCACCCATTCTGGGATATCGTTGACGCAGTGACCTCCGCCGCAGACGACAATCGAACTCTCCGACGACATGGCGCAGGGAAACATTTATCGTCCCCACGACAACAACAACAACAACAACTGCAATCCTCTGGTAACACTGGTGATTTGGTGGTTTCTCCATTCAACCATCTATCAAGTTTCGGGACATTTGGTGGTGGTATGGACAAGCTAGTCTCGCCAGCGATTGACGTATACGACACTCCCGAAGCGTACGTTGTGGTGGCAAATGTCGCCGGATCATCACCTGACGAAATTGATGTGGATTACGATCCATATACTAGTGAATTCAAAGTGTCTGGTGAAACGTCCTCCAGCTATAACAAGAACATGGGCCCAGACGAAGCTGCTGAGCATAGGAAGAACTACCTCAAGGTGTCGGAACGACGATACGGCAAGTTCGAACGAAGAATCAGAGTGCCAACCGATCCAAAAGTTCGGGAAGATGATATTTCCGCGGCTGTTGATAATGGCGAGTTGAAGGTCACTCTGCCAAAGGTTTCGAACGAAACTAAGCAGGGAAAGAAGAAGATTAAGGTGACCATGACTTCTGAGGAAGACGAAAACAAGAGCACCGCCTAAATTATTGTAGTGACTTTTTTGATTCAAGTAGGTTTATTTTAAATGCATTCGTTTTTTTTTTGTTATATTATTGTTTAACTGTCAATTACACCCTCACTGGCTTATTTCCTCTACCGTACCCATCCTTTGCATAATAATCCATCGGATAAGCACCTTCTCCCCAATCCTTATCCTCATCCAACGCCACCATTGCTTCATAAGGAGTCAACAGCGGTTTTGGGAATGCATACCCCCAGTCTATACTCAACCGTGGACAAGCCACTTGAACCCAGCAATCCACATCTTGGAATTGAGCCATTTTTCCAGGAAAAATTTCAGACAAAATCACCAATACCGTTTCCACACCCTTTTGTTTGAACCCAGTCTCGATTCTATGTAACGTTCCCATATTCCCCTGTCGGCCCAATGCACCAAGAATAATCCCGACTTTTCGAGCGCTTTTCCCCACGGCAATCGCTTCACGTCGAATCTGCTTCATTTCTCGATGATCATACTCTTCTATCGTGAATTTTCGTGAATAAGGATCGTATTTGTATGCAGGTGTTTCTGGATTGTGAATCATGGCAGATTCCAAATGGAATCGCCCATCTCCAACATAGACAATAGCAGTATAATCTGCCGTCAGCCGTGCAGATGTACACCCCAGAACCTCACCTTTAGACAACGGCATAGCTTGAGGAGTCACAGCTTCTATCCCACCTTTCAACAGCAAGTCATTTTTAATAGCATGTATGATCGGGTTGAATTGAATTGTCGACACCAGTGCGAGTTTAGCGCCTGGTTCAAAGTTCCGTAGCAATGTGGCGACTAAATGAGGTCGGTCGATTTCGATAGTGACAAACACATATAACACTTTGATTTTGGTCACGTCAACAGGTACCAGACATGAATGGGCGTAATGTACCAAGAAATCACAACCCATAGCGATTGCTGAGAAATCATCGATACAACAGGCGCCGTAGGTAACGTCACCCATGATCAAGGTTTCACATTGACAAAACTGCTCCAAGATATCGGAAATGACACAAGAGTAAATCAGCAACCCTTCTGGCATTTGCAACGCTACTTTTCTGTAGTTGTTCTTGCGGATATTCCATATTGTCTTGTGGATTTCAAAATTGTAGTTCTTGGGTAGTAATGAAATCGCCGAATTGAGTTCTTCATCATTGAGAATATCATCAGGAATCTGGTTGACACTTCGACCCTTTGGTTTGACTTTGACTAATGAGTCTTCAATACTTCCGTCTGGTTTTTTCTCGGTATTTTTCCGACCTACAAACCGTCGTTTTGGTTGGACTTCTGTCGCACTCATTACTAAAATAAAATGTTGATGAAAAATAAAACTGGTGTCGATATCCGCAACGGGTCGGGACAAATTTTCTTTCTCTTATCCCAATATATATATATATTTTTTTTTGATAAAATGATAACGCCCCAGTTCTCGATACGGCAGGATGCCGACAATTTATATATCGACATTAAAGCTCCATATATCAAAACCTCGGACGTCGAATTTATAGTTGATGGGAATGTTTTTATCTTTTCATTACACCCGTACTATCTCCGACTGCGATTCAATTCGCGGTTGAAGGAAGATGGCGATGAAGAAGAGGACGAATCACGCAAATCCAACGCAACATATGATATGGGCTCGTCAATGATCCATTTGCGAGTACCAAAAGAGACTCAAGGCGAGGAGTTCACAGATCTCGATATGGTGACAAAACTTTTGGCTAGAAAAGATGAACAAGAATCGACACCCGGGACGACGAAACCATTGATCCAAGAACTAGACGAAGGGATCACCGATCAAGCAATCCAACAAGCAGAATCGTTCGATTGGGAAGTGGAACAACAAGTTCCGGAACCGTTGACGAGTGATTCGGCTCAGGTTACTGGGGCGAAATACGGGTTTGACGACCAATATACTGGGCAAATCGCGGTCTCTATAGAATCTGGTAACGATCTCAACGAGCTAGACGACCCGGAACATTGTTCAATAGGAGATCGGATCCAAACGCGGATTGATAACGAAAACAGCAAGTTTGATGAACAGCATTATCTTGCCGATTTCATGGAGCCGGACTATATCAACGAGCTGATCAAGTTCACCCCGACGTATCCGGCCGAATTCACCGCGGAACAGCGCGACAAAATGGCCAAGCTGCCACAGAAATCATACGCACTAGTCCAATCTCCAAAGTCCATCTACATCAACCTTGTGGGGTTGTTATTTGCATATGCTTATGACAACCGCACCACCATGGCCGACGCGACTGTGGAATCAGCATGGACGATCGGCAAACTATGTCCATTAATCTCTTGTCTGGACTCGCATTTCACGTCTCTCCCGCCGTTGATCATATCATGTACTCGACGGTCGCTATCATACCCGTTATGCCGCAACTGGGACCTTAGTAACAAAGTTTGGCAGGATGTGTACGAGATTCTACGTGCCGCTGCGGCTGACATCCGTGTACTAGTGCGCATTCTGGTGTCAATTGTTCAACTATACGACACCACCGAACATTGTTATTATGTGTATAACCGGATTTGGTTCCAAGATTATGCTGCTTGGGCTCAGGTACAAGCCAACCCTACAGTCATCCGGTCGTTGGCTCATGAACTGCACAAATTCACCCTTTCCAAATCGGATATTGGATGGGATCTGCATGAACTTGAACAAGCCGCATTGGAAGTAGCTGCTCAGCAACCGGATTCTGATGATGAAGAATAGGAAATATATAAAACCCAGAAATGCCATATTTTTTTGTTTGCTCTTTATTGTTATTAAAAAAAAAAAAAATATTTTGTACAAAGAAAAAATATTAATAAATAACCACTACTGTTTCGGTTCTGTGATGAAATCCACCCCATGCTTACTAGATCGGCTTGAAGCTGCCGATTGTTGTTGCTCCTGCTGTTGAGATTGTTTTTCCGATTCTGCTGCTGCTTGTGCCAATACCTTCACTCCAGTATCCTTCTCAGGCTCTCGAGATTGAGATTGAGATTGTGCTTGTGGCGGTTGCGGAGCAGGTGGCAATGGCGGGCCTTGCATTGGCTGATGTTGTTGCGGCGGCGGAGGAGGAGGAGCTTGCCAACTTCGATAATCCCCTCTCAGTATACTTGCTTCTGATCGATGTCTAGAATGCACGCCACGTTTTCTAAAATTGGAATGAGCCGTAGCAGCAGAAGTAGCCATGGATGGTGGACCACCAGGCATTCGTGGAGTTGGAGATGCACCTTGTTCGCGCTCGCTCACCGATTTCCGCCGCTTGATATTCGGCTCCTCTTCTGTATTACTACCGCCCCTTTCGCCTGGATTCTTCTTGGGGCTTGTATTCCCCTTGCCTTGATTTGGTTGATAATGGTGGAATTGATAAATATGTTGAATCGACGAGGAGGATGGCGACGATGGGCTGGTTGAGGTGAATTGTTGAGATAATTGTGGTTGTTGGGCCCATGGTTGCGGACCACCTCGCACCGGCGATGTAAACGTTTGAGAAGGAATTGCCGATGTTGAAGCATGATGTTGATGTCCTCCTCGAAATGCTGGAGTACTGCTGCTACTGGCAGATGGTGGAGTAGGTATCTGTTGTTGCCTTTGTTGATACTCTGAAGCAATGATGGTGGGCTGATGAGGTAACGACATGTTTCGTTGATGTTGATATCGCTCCCGATCTGTAACCAAATTCAACGGCTGTTTCTTCATCATAGATGGATAATTAGCAGCAAATGCTCCAGCGGCAGCGGCAGCACTATTGCTTGGTTGACTGCGATGTGATGATGAAGAAGAAGAAGAAGGTGGTGGTTGCCGCTGTTGCTGCTGCTGTTGCTGTTGTTGTTGTTGGTGCAGCTGCTGTTGTTGTTGTGGAGACATTTGAGCTTGCATAGCTTGGTCATATTCCCCTTGACTTGTAAACAACAGCGGAATGGTCTGTGGTGGAATATTACCCCGGATAGCATCATGTAACAATTCTAAAGATCGCTTTTTCGCCTCTAACCGATAAAACTCCTGTTTAGTTTTTTCCTGTTCTGATTTCAAATTCAGGGCTTGTTTAAGGGATTCATCTGAATGAGACCAATTGGCCATCCCAAGGCTACTCATCAAATCCTCTCGGTGTTTCTTTTCCAATGTAGGAGGATGAGGGTCTTGAGCTGACTGAGGAGTTGGCTCTTGTTGTTGCTGATTATATTGAGCTTGTTGTTGTTGTTGTTGTTGTTGCTGCTGTTGAGTTAATTGTGGTTGTTGATAACGTGAAAACGACGGATCAACAGACATACTTCGTTTCAACGGTTGATCGCGTTTCAAACCACTTCTATCCTCAGTACTCAGAGGCGAAGGAGATCGTTCAGATCTAGCAGATGTCGATTGCGCCAAAGGATGTTGTAGCTCAGCGCGGTTAAATCCTGGAGTCTTTTGTTTACTCTTTTTTGATCGCTCTGTCGGACTAGTCGAAGATGGTCTTGGTGACTCTGATGGCGTCGTCGTTTTACCCGTCGTCGTGGTCGCAGTCGCAGATTTGGTTGTCGAAGCAGCCAGAGTCGCGTGTTCTGACAAGCTCTTTTCTTTATTTTCAATATCCTCTCCAGTCTTATGAGGTGAAGATGAAGATGAAGATTTCGAAGCAGAAGAAGGAAAAGTAAAAGAGTTTGCACTTGGTGTAGGACGCAGGGCCATAGTTAGACTTGGTAGACTCATGATCCAAAACCTGTGTTAATCTTGTTGTGCAGCAGGCCAGTAGGACAAGTACAACAAGAATGCGAGGAAATTTTTGGGATGCAGGTTCGACAGCCCTGTTGAAATCAGTTTGTATAAAAAAAAAAAGTTCAAACGGTTCAAAAGTAAGAGTGTTGTTGTTCGGTAGTTTTCAAAAAAAAATTGGCACACAAAGAACGCGAAATGAAAACAGGACAAACTTAAACGAGAATCAGAAAAGAAAACAAGACACAAGAAGGCAAAAAATAAAAAGTGGCTATCGAATCAAGGAGTTGATGAGACTTTGCTTGTGTTTGAAAAGGAGTGTTTGTGTGTAACGAGTTAAAAAAAACAAAAAGAATAACAAGCCGACCAGTTTGTTGTTGTGTTTGTTTTTCGTTCTTGGATTCTTTTTTTTTTTTTAAGTTTTGGTGCAGAAGGATGCTTGTTTATAAACCCACCGATCACCACTCTGATCAAAATGGAAACCTTGACCAGTAATACGACGATCACACTTGGAAAAGCTGCTGTTCTTTTGTAGCAGTCAGTGTGTTGTTCTTAGCGGCAAATCTGTCCAGTAGTAACCACAAACAGTTTGCAGATTCAGATAAGATTTCTTAAAGATCTGGTTTAAACTCTTTAACAAAATCGCCACTTTTCCTTTCCCTGATGAACTCTAAACAAAACAAAAAAAGGAAGCCACAAACTGTACTTTTTTTCAGAAAAATTATCGTGATCTGTTAAGGAAAAAATGGGAATATGTGCAGTAAGAGCGCTTAAATAGAATAAAAACTGCACAGTAGAAGAGCCTTCACACAAACAAAAGGAAGCGCTATGGTCAGGTATTAATATTTTCCGTTTATAAGCTTCCAGATTCCTGACGAATCATATAAAACAAGAATCCAGACAAGACAAGCGATTCAACAATACGTACAGTAAAAATAACAACAACAAAAAAACAAGGTTCAGCGGTTTGGTGAATGTCAAGAAAGAGGAAAATGGGAATCTGAAATTAGACGCTGAAGATACCAGATGAGGGTGGATTGGGTGAGATGGATCACTCATGCCCTAATTTGGTGGGGCAGCAGACCACGCGCCTTGTGCAACTCGTTTTGGAAGATTTCTGAGGGCTGATCCAATGACCTCTGCAAATGCGGGTAGGCACCGATCTATCAATCAAGGGGTCGACCGGGTCTCCCAAAAGAGGATCAACATCACCGCATTTGGTGTGCCAATTTATCACCAAAGTGCCCAATTTGGGTTAAAATCAACTCAAACTCAGGATTGAAAGTGTCATACTTCTGTCCATGGAATATGTATAACGAACCCACGAAACGAAAAAGAAAAGGAATGTCTCGCGTCCATTCTCTTCTAAACTTAGCATGTCTCGGCTAAAGAATTGTGTGTGATTCATGCATTACCGCTATTGAAAGTTAATCTAGTGCGACGTGGTTAAGTGAGATTCAACAACAAAAAAGCCATCGGAATTCCAGGATTCAAGGCAACAAACGGGGATCGCTTAAAAGGTCTTGAAAAAAAAATATCGACAAAGTGGTACGTGTAGGAACCAATATTTTTGGTATATATAGTTTCATACTCAAAATATTTCGGCAGCTTAGATATAATACATGCATGATTCTTCTAGTGGGCCGAGGTTGCGCAAGCAACTCAACACGTAATCGACGCGTATTTAGAACTGCATCTTATAACATAAGGGGGGGAAAAAAAGCTTTGGAATGTTGAAAACGTCATGATGAGGCTCAAAGAAGAAAAAACGCTCAAGCTTTTTTATTTATTTAAAAAATTAGCCGTATCTTTTTTTCCTTCCCATATGTCCGTTGTGCATCACCCACAAATGTTTACGCTGGTTTTGATTTCGATTTTGAGTCACCGATTTCCCTGTTCAAAACAGTGCTGACAGGGCCTTTTTTTGTAAATGGCTAATTCCGGTAATCCTCCTTCCTAATCGGGGAAACGTCGGAGAGGTGGGTCTCACGCATCCCCTTTGTTGGCACATGCACAGCACGCGCATCATCGTGCAGTGCGGCTCGCGCGAAGTATAAAGTGTACCGCGGAAACAAAACAAAAAAATGCTCATAAATGGTATTTCTTTATTATCAGTGTTTTTGTTTGAAACTGGGATACCAATTCACCCTCGGTAAATGATGTTACGCGAAGCCCCCATTCGATAACCAACGTTACAATTGGTTTAAGCCCCATTCGATAACCAACGTTACAGTTGGTTTCAAAGCCAATTCTCTAATTCCTGCCGAACTTGTCCATAAAGCATGCACCGCCACATTTTAGAGAAGCATAGATCAACTTTAGAGTTTCAAAACAAACAAAAAATTATCACCACTCGCTTTTCCATAATCACCGGGGTTCCCATTGTGTTGTACAAAAAAGAAACATTCCTCCAATTGATTCCAATGTAAAATTCCAAAAACAAAAACCGGAGTGAATTCACACTCACCACAAAGTACCATTGATTAACGTAACACCTATAAATATACCTGCTTCTTTTTTTTAAAAAAAAAAACAGTACAATCCCCCGACTTTTCCAAACCCTGCCCTATTCCTAAAAATAACAAAATAGTGCCAATAAATTAATAATCCTACCGATCCGGTGGAGATTCAGTAGAACTGTTGACTAGCCTATTAGATGGCATCTCAACACCAATAGTTTCGCCCGGCAGATAAATATCTGGGAAACTAAATGGAAGTGCACCACTACCAATTGCCGGCTCCTCCAAAGCCGGTTCTGGCTTGACATCAGCAGTCAAAGCAACAACTGTTCGACCAGCCTTCTTCTTACCTTTGGTACCACTTGTACGATCCTTATTACCCCCTTTTTCCTTGCCGTTTATATTGGATCTCCGTGTCCAAGCCTTCGTCGGCCGCAAGTTGATGTTTTTAAAGCCTGACCTGTCCTTCTCATTCACATATCTTGGAATCTTCGGTTCAAAAACATCTCCCTTCTTTGGTTTCCCCTGTGATGGTCCTCGATTATTAGGACTTGAGCTTTTAGACTGTTTACTTCTACTACCATCTCGACGACCACGAGCACCAGTAGCTTTTGAAGTTCCAGCAGCAGTTTCCATATGTGTGGAATTGTCCTGTAAAGGTGGGGGCGGAGGCGGAGGTAGAGGTAGATACGGTCCACTAGCTTGGAAACTAAACTGCTGACTTTGCGGTGGCTGCATTCGAAAGACTGGCTGCTGACCTGGCCGTGATGATGGTGGCAATTGCTGTGCTGGTTGGTCGCCTGAAAGATAATAACCGGATTGATTACTAACACCTGCTGTGAGCAAAGATGGATGGATTTGGCTCTCAGGAACTGACTGTTGAACATCGCGTGATTGTTGAGGTGGCGGCGACCCCAAGCTATTTGCCAACAACTCACCAAGATTTTGCTGCTGAGATGGCAATTGGTACAACGATTGTCCTTCATCGTCTTGACGAGGTGGAGGCGGAGCACTGGAAGAAGTACCTGATACTGCACCGGCAATGTTAAAGTAGTCGTTATTCAAACCAACGATTGGGTTTTGGTATTGCCCTTGGTAATCCTCAGCATTGGTATAATTCTGAACATTGGATTGGAATCTTTGGTCGCCATGGTCTGAATCGTACGCTTGTCCGTCATATCGTTGAAATCCCTGAGCAGGAGGAGGTATATAATTGAGATCTTGAACAATATGAGAATAATTCATCAACTGCTGCGGTTGAATCTGTTGTTCATACTGCTGAGAAACTTCCAAAAACCTAGCCATATTGACAGGCATGTTTGATGGTTGCTGCTGTTGTTTTTGTTGTTGTTGCTGTTGTTGTTGTTGTTGCTGCTGCTGCGGCTGCGGCTGCGGCGGTTGTTGCGGCTCATCCTTTGTAGATAGGACCGGTAGCATTTGCACATTCGTTGCACTAGATTGTGACAAAGACGTATCACTTTCGTCGTTTATTTGTATTTGGTTGTTGCTTTCATATTGGCTGCCGGATTGTCTTGTTGATGACCCAGGTGTTTCGGTAACGCTATTCAAGCTAGTGGTGCTTCCGCGATGAGGTCGATATTCATAGCCATTTGAAATGTCACCAGGCAGTACACGAATTTCCAACTCCAAAGGGCTTTCAGAATTTTCATGAGCTAGTTTTGGATCAATGTGTATTCGGTTAACATTCACCATTGCTTCATCATTCTCTGGTGATTCTAATTGTGGTGGTATAAAACCTGGTTCTTCCGTGTTGCCAATAATATCATCAAAAAACGAAAAGTCGACATTATTCGATGGCAAAGTATGTGCACCATTGGCTGGATCCGATGTATCATGGCCGTGTTGGTTGTACAGGGCATTTCCTACAGAATCAATAGGCGATACGTCTATCAACTCTTGCGAGCGGTTGGTGGCCAATTGTACAGAGTTCAAAAACTCTTTATCCTCCTCACTGTATAATAAATCCGAAGGGTCGGTGGAAGGTGAATTCACCAACCCTTGAAAATATTCAACTCCAGCCATGTCTCAAACTCCTGCGTTACACCTTTATATGGTGACGAGAGATTGCTATTTTGTCTAGCACTGATTTGGCTATTTTTTGTATCTTGGTAGAAATAAAACTTTAGCTATTTTGTGCAATGGCTAGCCACAACTAGATTGTATCTGAAGCTGTGTGAAGGCAATAAAAATAAAAATAAAAACAAAGCGAAAATTGTACTGTTTAAAAAGTGGAATGAATATGAGAAAGGATAGCACGGCGTTTATATTTGAAAGAGGATGAAAAAATCCCGATTTGTTCCACCCACGTTCCCCACAGACTTTTTTTTTTTTTATATTGTTCAACTTGACTATTTGGGCTCGGCTATGGGTAAAGTGAATCAATATCGAACTGATTGGAAAGATTATGATTATGATATGATCTGTTTAGGGAATCTGTTTGGATTGTACTTGCCTTTATGATAGAACTCCACGGAGGTGCGGCGCTTAAACGCCGACATTTTGTGTTGCGAAATGAGCAAAAAACGTGGTACATGGCTCCTGAGTTTTACATTACACAGTGACGAATAATGGGTCACAAGGTTAGTAGTGATTGTTGTTGATAGCCGTTCATGCTTTTGAGTTAAAATCATTAGATTTGACGCCGCCGCTCGATTCTAAAGAACACAGCGTTAAAAGGTGGAGAATTTTGTTGGGCTCATCTTAATCCACAAAGTCAATCACGATGAACTGAATTCAATCTTTTCAGACTAATGATTGAATAATTTTCAAATGTTCATAGCATGTGTATAGTGAATTATTTGCGCTAATTACCAATACGGTTATGTTATACTTGCGACTTTTTTTTTTTGTGATGCGCTTACGACTCCAAACCTGGGAATGTCTCACCACCATAATGCTATCCTGTCCTCTAACTGCCCTACAGCCAATAAATGCCGTCCAATTTGTCATTCCGGTTTATTTACTCTATTAAAAGAAGTTTAACCGATGGTGTAGTTCCGATTCGGTAGCTTATTCTTGCCGTTTAAATACAACTCAGCCTCCCGCGTCGGGAGTTATATGCCGCATGCGGCAGGCCGTACAATATTAAAACCTCAAACTCCCGCCGGCTCCTTGACCAAGAATTTGAGAATTACTAGACATGAGAACGTATCAGAACAAAACAATGAAATGTATAAAATAAAAAAACATGATGAAAACAGACTACACAAAAAGAGCGCAAAAAAGCATAACTATATATTAAGATAATCCTCATCAATCTATTCACCCTGACTTTTCGTAGGGAATATTAGTAATAGAAGATAATAAATCCAATTGATAATCAACTTTTGGATAATATATCGTAGCAGCTTCATAAAAAGACCGTCTCAAAGTCACCAACATGCCTACCATATCAGCCATATATTTCCGACTTGCAGGAATCATGATTTCCTCCACCAATCCATTCATGGCATGGAAATTGGATTTACACTGCTCCCAAGTGTCTGGCTTGAAGCTTTCAATAGAAGTGACAAAAACTCTAGTCGAACTCTTGTATTCAGAATAGAGTTTGGTGACCTCTCGTTGTGCTTGATCAAACATGTAGTTCATCGAGTTATTTAACTCATCATGCATGGATATCACTCCTTGAGAGAAATTCAAAATCTTATGCCGTAATAGTGGAGTTGTTTCATTATAGCTCGTGTCTTCTCTTTTGAGGTAATGCAAAACAGTGTTAAAATGTTCTACAGGCTGTGTTAATTCTCTTCTTAGTGCTGCTTCTTGGAACCCAACGTCTCGACCAGCAAAGTCTCGAATGCCTCTTAACATGCGAGTGATATCCTTGTAGAGATAGATCGCATGTCCGTTACGCTTTGGGCAAGAATGACCATAGGGTTCCATATTCGCATACGGACCTGAAGTCATAGAAGTGCTGTTATCGTCGATATAGACGTTACTAAAGCCCACCATCATTTCTTCGATCATTTCAAATGACTCTGGAAAAACCATTAGCATTTTATCAGACATGTGGTCGAACTTGTACCCTATTCTGTAAAAATCAGAATACAAGGCGTTTCTCAACCGACCAGAGGGGATATTGAGGCGGGTCTTTAAGTGTGACGGACCATCTTTAGTGTCATCAATACTAATGTTTCGAGTAAGCCCGATAGATGGAGTCAAAGTCCGTTTAGACAGCTTGTTCTTGCTGTACGATTCTTGTAGGGAAGGAGGCAGCTCCCAATTGGCGGCAGCGATTGTGTCGTTTGGACGATTCGTTAGATATGACCGTTTGAATTTGGAACCTTTAGCCGAAATGTCCAGAGTAAGAGGGAGTTTTGCCACAATTGGCTGTTCAGGTTCTTCCGGTGTAGCGACCGACCAGTTAGCAGGGACAGTTCTATTCAAAGCCATTTTCCGCAAAACATCCAGATGTTTTTCAGTATCGATATTTTCATTACCCGTCACTTCTGACTGTTTTGGGCCCTTGTTATGAGGTGCAAATGTAGTACCAATATAGCCGGCTAGTGTCGTGATGACGGCGACGATGATAAACGTCCATATACAGGTTCGTAAAACAGGGCTGCAACCTGCCGGTCGAAGTTTTGCAAACATGGCGGTGTATTGTGGATGAAATAAAGCAGTTTTTTGAAAATAAAAATATCAAGAAAGAGGGAGAGTTGGTGTTGCAATTTTGTATTTTGCGGGTTTTTGGGGTGAGTTCCTGCTCTATAAATCGCCCCAAGCCGCACGTAATCCAGCAATGTGCCGCATGCGGTAGTTTCAAGTGGACCATAAAACAATGTTATCTGTGCCACGGAAGAGGTTTCTATTTTGTATTTTTCATAACCTTGTATTTACCATACTGGAAACTTACCAATGAGATGAGATGATGCTTTTATAACGAGGTTTTCGGTTCTGAGTAATCCAAGTGCTTGGATGTAGAAAATACTTTATAATATCCCCTCAAAACGTCGAACCTAAAAAAATAAGATAAAATAGCATTTTACTATACTATATTCAAACACCAGAGCTGCCCCGCTGGAAATGGAGGCGGCTCAATCCCCACACCCACCCATGCCGGGGAGAAATGCGCGCGAATCGCGAAAAAAAATTAAATTCGGGAGGTTTAAAAAAAAATTGGAATTTTCAACGCGTCAACCAGTCTCATCAACTCCACTCTATACGCATTGCATCATGTCCATTGTCTCGCTGTTGAACGTGTCAGTTCTCAACAACCCAGCAAAATTCACTGATAAATACGAATTCGAAATCACATTCGAGTGCCTAGAGCCATTGAAAGATGGTATGTGTTTTGCTCTATTTGGAGGATCCAGTCAGCGCTAACAATGAACAGACTTGGAATGGAAATTAACATATGTCGGTTCATCAACATCGTACGTGTGATTTAACCGCCATTAAACAACAAACTAACAATGTAGTTTTGAACACGACCAAGAATTGGATTCGTTACTAGTCGGTCCAGTGCCAGTAGGGGTCAACAAGTTTGTTTTCGAAGCAGATCCACCTTCGCCAGATCTGATCCCTGCCTCAGAATTGGTCAGCGTCACAGTAATTCTACTCTCTTGTTCATATGCCGGCAATGAATTTGTAAGAGTAGGCTATTACGTCAACAATGAATATGATTCACCAGAACTACGAGAAAACCCGCCATCGCGGGTTCAAGTGGAGCAAGTGGTTCGAAATGTATTAGCAGAAAAGCCTCGAGTTACACGATTTAATATTTCCTGGGATTCAGATCAGCCATTGAATGAATATCCACCAGAGCAGCCAGAGGATGTTAATGAAGAGGAGGAAATGGAAGAAGAAGAACCATATGCAAATGAAGAAGAGGAGGAAGAAGAAGAGGAAGAGGAGGAAGATGAAGAAGAAGATGGAGAAGAAGATGGAGGAGAAGAAGAAGTAGAAGAAGAAGAAGAAGAAAAGGACAGCACAGCCGCCGCTGAACAACCCGAACCCGAGCCAGAAGCGGAAACGGAAGAGCCAGAAAAAGATGATGCTGAAGAAGATTTGGAGGATACTGCAGATATCGATGAAGCTCAAGCCGCTGAAGCCGATCCAGAGGATAAACCAGCCCCAGAGCCAGAGCAATCAGCGGAGTCTGAAGTCAAAGGTTAAGTTGCTACTATTATAATTTTTGACTCCTGTCTCTCGAAGACTATTGCCCACGTAATTTAACTCATACTTGTAATAATAGAATACACGATAATTCATGTTTCGCAGACGAATGCTCTTAGTGGAAAGAAACCCGTGAAAACCGGACCGGACTGGGCAGAATGCCAAGGGATGATCCCTAATTATTAGCGGCTGACTGTTCACTACTAGTGGCTCTTTGCCTATAGAGCAAATTTATGCACCCGAGAAATGCAAGTTATAAGCGTTGCGCACGCTTGAAAAACTCGGCATCCGGCAAGGTAACTCAACCTACTTTAAAATCAGTGCCACGATATTTATATATAAAGCAGCGCTTATCCCGCTCTTGTGTTTTTGGGCATATCCTTCCATCCTTTTATATTTTTTTTTCATTATTACCTTTATTAATACCGGCAAATGTCGGTGGAGTTGAAGAATATTGACCCTGCCAAGCAGCAGGCCGAAGTAGTGATCCAATCGGATACTACGTTAGCTGATGGAGGACAAAAAGAGCTGGGCTCTACAAGTCCAAAAATTACTACGGTCAAGACGAAAGACAGACGATGGACTAAAAATCTACCAGGCTGGTCGCAGCAGGTGGTTGATGTTTTTTGCAAGTACTCCAAGTTCATTGGGCCGGGGGTGATGGTGTCTATTGCTTATATGGATCCTGGTAACTATTCTACAGATGTGGCAGCTGGTGCTTCTCACGAATATGCATTGTTATTTGTTATTCTATTGTCGAATATTATTGCAATGTTCCTGCAAAGTCTGGCAATCAAATTAGGGTGTGTCACTGGGAATGATTTGGCCATGTGTTCTAAAATGTACTTGCCAAAGTGGTTGTCGATTATTTTGTACGTTTTGGCCGAGGTTGCGATTATCGCAACTGATATTGCAGAAGTCATTGGTACAGCAATTGCTTTGAACATTTTGCTAAAAATTCCTTTGTTGGCCGGTGTGGCGATTACAATTGTTGATGTGTTGCTGGTTCTGTTGGCATACCGGCCGGGCAAGGGTATGAAGACTGTACGGTTGTTTGAGTATGGTGTATCGATGCTTGTTCTTGGTATTGTGATCTGTTTTGCAATTGAACTGGCTCGAATTCCAAAACAGAGTATTGGCCATGTATTAAAAGGATATATTCCTTCGCATCGAATTTTGGAAGGTAATGGTATGTACCAGGCCTGTGGTATTTTAGGTGCCACTGTAATGCCTCACTCTTTGTACCTAGGATCAGCTTTGGTTCGGCCGAGATTGCGAGATTACGATGCGGATCATGGGTACATTGACGCTGAAGAAGAAGACGATCCAGTTGCCAATGACAAGTATCGACCGTCGATGCCGGCCATCAAGTATTCTTTGAAATATTCGATTATTGAAACAATTATTTCATTGTCTACATTTGCGTTGTTTGTGAATTCTGCCATTTTGATTGTGGCTGGTGCTACCATGTATCAAATGCCAGGCGCTGAAGATGCAGATTTGTATAATATTCATGAAATGCTATCCAAGCTCTTGTCACCAGCTGCCGGGACAATTTTTATGCTTGCATTGTTATTCTCTGGTCAATCAGCTGGGATTATCTGTACGATTTCGGGGCAAATGGTTGCCGAAGGGTATATTAACTGGAAGGTGCGGCCGTGGATTCGACGGATTATCACACGAGTTATTGCAATTGTACCATGTATTGTGGTTGTTGCTGCTGTTGGTCAACAGGGACTGTCTGCAACATTGAATGCATCTCAAGTGGCCCTGTCGATTTTATTACCATTTCTTACCGCTCCATTGATCTACTTGACTTGTTTGAAACGGGTCATGACTGTCAAGACTGATGAAGTGGATGAAGATGGTGAGCATATCAGAGTGGATATGGCGAACAATTGGATCACAAGGGCAATTGGTGTCGCAGTGTGGTTGTTTATTGCCGTGTTGAATGTTTATTTGATTATTCATTTGGCAATGTTTGGAGAGTAAGGATAAAAAAGGCGAAAAAAAAGGCGAAAAAAAACAACCAATTAGCATGATCATCTCGTGTCGTGAGATTTCAGACCAATATGTTGAAATAGTATTGTTGCATTTTTTTTAACCGTATATATATGCATTTACGCAAATTACAAATATGCAACTCTTCAGTTTTGCGGAGTTCGTTTATTTACAGAAACCAAGATTTGTGACTCCTGGCTGGCTCGGGCCGTTGAAAACGCTTAGGAATGTAGTTTGTGCGGCTTGGATGCCCGGGTTAAGTGAATCAAGAATGCTAAACTGTGTCCAATAGCAGTTGTCTGCACCAAATGCGGTACCAAATGTCGTACGCGTGGTGCGGATTTTAAAGTTATCTTTTTCTCGTAGGATTTTAAAAATCTACAGACGACCAAACAGAGTTATACAGATCATGCAGGGGTGTTCCTGAATTGGCATGATAAGTTATAGCGATCGCGCGATTAAACAATGGATGGAGTTGATGTTCATGACTTGATCGCTCGAGCTAGGAAGGCTGTGCAAAAATACAAAAACAAAGACAGTGCACGCGGCGGTTTCAGACACTCAGACAGGCAGACAGGGGCTGAGACGCCCACCCACTGCTGGAAATACCTAGTCTGGGCTTATTTGGACGGATACGGATCAACCGAAGAGGACACACCCTGATTGGCCCTAATGAAGCCTAATAACTATGGATACGCAACTTAGGATCAAGAAAAAGTTGACTATATTTGGGTTATATATTTTCTGTGATGAGTGCCGCACTAATACTTGTAAACAAACAAAAGGAAAAGGATCTCGAAAACCAGAATTAACCCAGGCTTCTGTACCTGTGATACACAAAAAGTAACCGAGTAGGCGGATTGCTTGTGAGACTTTTTTTTGTTTTGCAGATTGATAGTTGCAACACAAGAGTCAACCGAAAAACAGCAACAACGGAAAAAAAAAAAAAAAAAAATTAAAGGATGGACGTCATCCCCGAATCTCAAACCACAAAGCATATTAAAGATTGGAATAATCTTGTAGAACCTTAATATTATAAATATATATTTTTTATTACCACAAAATCTTCCTATTGCACGTATTCAACAACGCCTAGAGAAAAATTATCCCGGATTCGATATTTGCATTCTTGCGTGAACCGCCGTACTTCACTCTCACCACTCCACTTTCTTTCTAACAAACAAGCAAAAACTCCTTCTTTCCTCTCTTTCACTCCATTTGCCTTTACACAACTGTCATTTGAACCTTTTCATTCATTCATTCGTTCATTCAAGATGTCGAAGTTCGATCGGATGCGCAAGGGCTACATTGGGGTTATTGCCATTTGCCTCATAGCACTTACTCTTTCTATGAGCTTGTTGTACGATGCCGACAGTATTCGACAGCTTAGCTGGGGAAAAAGTGCAGAGACAAAGCAGAAAGAGCATGATGAGCTGGTAAACGATGTTAAAGACCAAATTGTTTCGGTTCTCGAGAAACACGATAAAACCACAGAAAAGCTCATGAAGCTTCAAGAAGAAGAGCGACTTAGAAAGCTTGAACAGAAAAATAAACAGGAGCAGCAGAAAAAGGAGAAGAGTCAAAAGGATAGAAAACAGAAGGATGATAAAAAGTCTAAAGAAAATGAAAAAAAAATCAAAGAAGAAGCAGTTGCCGACGAAAGACGTGAAGTTAAACACAAGGAGTTGGATAAAGTATACAAGGAAATGGAAAAGAAATCCGAAAAACACCTACTTCGAAAACTTGAGTTCAACGATGAAGATAAGGTTGACGGTAAACTGCAGCCTAGTGGATCAAAGATTCTCATGCTCACTGGATGTGATAAAAAGTCACAGGGGAAGAACGAAACTATATTCAATGAAGTGATCCAGAACCGACAGGAATACGCCAACTATCATGGGTATCCATATATCCATGTTGACACGACGGACATGCTTGTAGAAGGCGACAGACCGTCATGGGCTAAGGTACCGGCCATGCGGAAAATGTACCACGAGCATCCAGAAGCGGAATGGATCTGGTGGACCGATATGGACATGCTAATTATGAATCCAGAGATTGATCTCGCTGAACATTTATTGCATCCAAAGGCTCTTGAAGAACGGATCACATTTGGTCGGCCAGTTCGAGACCCGGATTATAAGTTTACTCGATACCTATTGGAAAAGAAGGATGTCGATGTCCAAAAAGACATTGATATCATCATGACCCATGACCGTATGGGGTGGAACACAGGGTCCATATTCCTACGGCGGTCCTACTTTACCGAATTCCTGCTAGATATATGGGACGACCGGCTGCTTCGAGATAAGAAACTGCGGCAAGTTGAACAAACCGGGCTGACGTATCTAGCGTTCCAGCACCAAGAAATCTTCAAGCATATCGCCACTGTTCCACAACGGCTACTCAATTCTTATGTTCGTGAACATTGGGCGTACGAAGAAGGTGATTTCATTATTCATTTTGCAGGATCCATCAAGCGGAAGGAAGGTTATTTGCCGACCTGGAATCGGTACTATAATGGTAGGAAGCGTGTCCCGAAGGAGTACCAGCTGGATTAATGATATATATGTATGTTTTTTATATAGGCTGTAGCGTTCTAATACGGAAACCAGTCGTTTTTTTTTAAGTGTTCGAGACGCATATCAAGCCGTAAATTGTATGAGAAGTAGGTTAACCCCTTCTTTAATTCTGACTATTTAAACTTTTTTCTTATTCTACAATGGTATATCATCCTTATATCCTATTTGTCCATTGTGCGGCATTTATCTTGGGGACCGTTCAGACTTGTCAAACATCAACAACGACATCAAAAAAAATTTGACAAAAAATATAGTGACACCTGTGGGATTCGAACCCACGCCTCTGTCGAGATTCGAAATCACGTTTCATAGTGTGAAAGCTTACGCTTGAGTCGAACGCCTTAGACCAACTCGGCCAAAGTGTCTGGTTTGTGATCGTTGTTTTGAAAATTCGTATAAACCAGATTTGGTCGGAATTCCGACCTTCCGTGCGGCTCATAATTAATGAGTTGTTGTTCTGTATAAACAGCATTTATACTGTCAATGCGGATCAATGACTTTAGATTGTCATAGCTAGAGGCAATATATTTCTGCGAAAGCATTTCTGGACGGAAACATTTATAAATTGACTGTTTGGTGAAGGAGATGTCCGGAAAAATATACCGTGTCTTGTATTATGGCCTAAAAGGCTATTTTGGCAAGGGTACCCCTATGCATCCCAAAAGCTGTGATTATGGTATAGGGCTTGAATTCGGTCGAATTTGGGGCCGGTTGCAGCTTCTATAGAATTGACGAATGAAGACTGTCGTAAACTCTTGTAGTTGGTAACCTTGATGTTGAGAGCTCGTCTGTATTCCTAATGTATTTGTTCATACTGCCACGGTGACCTTGGCCATCATCTCGTTTGCTGTAATCTTCATCGTCAAGACTATCAGTGGGATGGGATACACAGAGGATACATTTGATTAAATATACCTTTGCGAGACTATCACCAATCATAATAGCAATGTTAATTGGTACATCAAAATACAATACCATGGCATTCAGCTAGTATTCAACAATATCCAAACAGTACACAAACACACACGAAAAAAAGCCACGCGGTAATTTTCTCACTACCATTGTCCCATTGTCGCAGGAATATGTTGCATGCTTCAAAAGCTTTGTTCTAGCTACGTGATTACCTTTCAGAATATAAATAAAAAAGCTATGACACCACGTACCCTGCTTGGAACGGAAGGTGGTACCAATTGCTAAGTTCCCCCCACATTGCGTTTATCCCATTAGATGAGCTCCTCGAAATACACGTATATTCATCGCATCATTGTTCCAGCGCGGCAGCAACTTTCGAAAAACACATCAATGATGCAAGTTCTGACAGTCAAGAGATATCAGTGCATTACCTATTCCGATCCGGTCTCTTTGAACCCCTCTAAATTTCGGAAACGCCTCTGCATATGGTTTTCAATGATATCCCGCGCAATAAAGCTCCTCCTTCCAAACATCGACTTGGACCGATTCGCCTAAATTGTTTGTTGAGTTACAGACAGCAGCCTCCCACGCCCACACGAAACCCCCATGGCCGTTAATGATATATATATATATGGGTGGAAAACAACCCCTTCCCAGAAATATGATACTTTAGCACACCAGGAGTATAATTCAGTAGGATAGTGGGATACCGGACGTGCCGATGTCGTTATTTTCTCTCGTGCGTATCGTTGTATACTTGACGGTACGTTTTGGAAATTTTATGGAAGAGCACAGCCACAATATGGAATACAAGGTATCAGCGTGAAACTTGTGGTTGCGACTGCTTGGCATTGCAGGTATTGCGTATCTGCCGCGAAGCAATTGGCTAACGAGCCGCATGGGGCGTCTTGCCTTTTGGCAATTACGTAACGATGCACTAGCTGAAAACCCTCGAGGTACTCAAATAGACTACTGAACAGTTTCGTTTAAAAATATTCACGTAGTGGTCCAGTATGAATTGCTAGGCCCGGACCAGTTGACGCAAGTTGTGAGTCCGAGGCCACTATGAACCGGTGGCCAGTATCGGCAATTTCGCCGATACGCAAACTTCCCATGTATAAGCATCGCGAGGATGGCGTACGTAAAATATCCACTATCGACTAGCTGGCCACGTGATTCGGACGCCCTGATTCCGATTCCGGTGAGGGATTAACCAAATATGTTCAGAAAGCAACAGTATAACGGCCTACGGGATTAAACCTAGTAGACTTTACCGGACGGGCAACTGGGTTTTATTAAAAAGAAATATCCCTGGGTAAAGTACAAAAAAGGTGCTGTAGACTTCCTATCCTAGCAACCAACTGTCCCCAAGCGATGCATATACTAAGCCTTTACTAAAAAAATAAAAGCCAAGCGAAAGCTCTTCGCATAATTATCCAGCGAGGGGGAGGGGCGACGAAGAGTCGGCTCCGCATGCGCATCCCCTTGACCAAATCTTAGCTTTATTGGCATTTATGCAAACTCGAGCCGCACCACAATTTTTGAGACCCAGCGCTATTGGAAGAGCAAAGTATGTCAGCGGATAAAAGATGACCTTCCATCAATTCTATTCCGCAAACTCAGTTATTAGAAATCGTTTGTCTGATTAGACCAGGATGGACTTTTATACCTGAGACACAAAATACTGTCGCAACGCAGGGCATACCAACCGGCTTATGTTAACCATTAGAACCCCGCTCGAGAAACTGAATCGGACTCTTCTCGGCGAATGGAGATTTTCGCTTGATCATAACAATTTGAGGCATATGCATGCGGATCGAAAAAAAAAAAAACTGGTATATGTTAGGGAATTGCGGGAGGGGAAAAGTGTGGGGGGACCAACTGGGATGGCCGAAACATGGGGGGACGAGTTCGAGCCCATGGCGTTTTCCCGATTAGATTCATCTATCGGAGATTGCAGATCCGAGATCTGACGGCCACTTGGTTTTTGACCAAAAGGGATTTTTATTTCAGTTTTTCTCAACTGAATGAGATCATTACATAGATAAAATTTCAGTATCCATGTGCGGGGAATATCAGATCAATTTCTGATATAAAAGGGCATAGCTGTTCTTGTAGCAATTTTTTTTTTTTCTATATTCTCTTTGCAAATCTTGATCAGTGTAAACGTTTTTCCTAGGATGGCACAGAACAAATACGAGACGGATGTGGTACAACACCAAGAAACCATTCCAGCCACAGCAGATGATGTCGAGTCGCTTCACAAGACTGTAGTCACTGGGGCAGTTGACAAGGCCGCTGCTCTTATGGCAGGTGACGAGCTTACAGACGTGACAGACAAAGAAGTAAAGAAAATTATCCGTAAAGTTGACTATACAGTTCTGCCATTCCTCGCAATATGCTACATTTTCTACTACATCGACAAGACCACATTGTCATATGCCGCGATTTTCGGAATGAAAGAAGACCTCAATCTCAAAGGTTCGGAATACAGCTGGCTATCTTCGATCTTTTACTTTGGGTTTTTGGTATGGGCACTCCCCACGAATTACTTTCTTTTGAAACTTCCAGTCGCGAAATACTTGGGGGTCAATGTATTTCTGTGGGGGGCATTTTTAATGATCCAAGCCGCATGCCCCAATTTTGCTACGCTGTGCGTGGTTCGAGCTCTTAGTGGGGCAGCGGAAGCAGTTTCCGATGCGGCGTTTGTATTGATTACGTCAATTTGGTATACAAGACGACAACAGCCGTTGCGAATTGGTGCATGGTACTCTTTCAACGGGCTCGGTATCGCTGTTGGTGGTTTGCTTGGATATGGTATTGGTAATATCAAGAGCGGCTTGCCATCTTGGAAGTATGAATTCATTATTATTGGGTTGGCTTGTGCAATTTGGGGTATCGTGGTATTCTTTTTCTTGCCAGATTCGCCAGTGGATTGCAAGTTCTTGACCGAACGGGAAAAGAAGATTTGGATCGGTCGGTTGCGAGAAAATCAAACCGGTATTGAATCCAAAATCTTCAAAGTAGAACAAGTCTGGGATGCGTTTAGTGAACCAAAAATCTATCTGTTTTTCTTCATTTCATTGTTCGCCAACATTCCAAACGGTGGATTGTCAAACTATGGTACGTTGATTATTCAAGGATTTGGGTTTTCCACACTTGTCACTACGCTAATGCAAATCCCAAACGGTGCAGTTATCGCCATTGCGATTCTCCTTGCCGTTTATCTCAACGACAAATGGGGCGAAAACCGTCGGTCCATCATGGTATGTCTTTTTGTGCTACCGAACGTCGCTGGATCATTTGGGCTTTACTTTCTGGACGATGGTAATAAAGTTGGTCGGTTGATTTGTTATTATCTCACTGGTCCATATAACGCGGCATTTGTATTGATCCTGTCGATTAACACCGGGAACACTGCAGGACATACCAAAAAGCTGTTGACCAATGCATTCATCTTTTTGGGTGTATGCGTGGGGAATATCATTGGACCGTTCTTCTACACCGACGAACAAGCTCCAAAGTATCCATTGGGTATGGGATCAATGATCTTTTCAAACCTTATGGAAATCGCTCTTACAATTATTCTCGGGCTCTACTTGCGAAATGAAAACAAGAGGCGAGACAGAGCACAGACTGGAGAGACTACACATGATGACTTGTCGAATGCCTTTATGGATATGACTGACCGACAAAACAAACATTTCCGGTATATTTATTAAAAATTTACCAACCGCCACATGCGGCGGCTACTTTTGCTAGTGCCTTTGTAACGGAAACATTGGTACCATGACATATAAACGTTTACATATAGTCTTTTCATGATTATTATATAAAACATGGCTATGATGAGGAATGTTATTTTTTAGAACTAAAAAAATGCTCACTGTATCACATCGGTAAACGCAATGATAGCAACACCAAGGAATGCAAACGCCAAAGTCGTACTTTGCTTGCTTCCATAAGTGACACTAGCACCATACATTTGCAGGCCAACAATGCTCAAAAACCCAGCTGTTACAGACACTAGAATACCAAATGTCAAGCTGAACCGGTTGGTAAACTTGCTTTTAAACATTACCCAAGCTAAAGACGCACCCAGGGGCTGCGACAAACCACCAAGCACCACCGCAGCTGCAATCGCCAACCATCGTTTACCCAATGCAAGATACAATGGGAATGCAATCGTAAACCCTTCACAGAAATTGTGAATCGCAAGCGCCAAAAACACAGAAAACCCGAGTTCCGGGTTGCCATGAGTCGTAGCAAATGTCAAAAACCCTTCAGGGATCTTGTGTACTGAAATCGCCAATGCAGTTTGTAATCCGATTGAGAATAAATGCCCACTTCGCGTGGATACATGATGATGATGGTCGTCAGTATGGGTTTTATGATCAGGAGATGAATCTTCCTCTGATTCTGTCATGGTACTGGCCAAAGGAGTACCTTCTGTAGTCACAACCTGTACATTATCTGTTTCTTGATCTTTGATCACCATGCAGTCACTGACGCTGCTATACCCCATACACGTTCCTACACATGATGTGCCCCGAAGTCGCTTGCTTGTAATGTCCAAAATTGACATGCGTTTCTTAACCTGTGATTGCCCGTCCAACAAAGGAGTTGACTCGTCATTTTGTTGATTTTCGTGTCGATGGTGGTGATGTCGAGGTTCATGGTGATGTGACGAGTCGTTACCGTCATCGCTATCACTGTCGGTATCACTATAATTATGTTGCTGATTGTGACCGTGACCATGACCACCTTCTGGCCCACTTTCAACATCGTGAGCACAATGAACTACACTCTGCGAAGTCAATGCATGTATCGTTACGTTAATAATCGAACATATCGCGATACCGATAAAATACGACCCAAACAGTGCTACTTCGCTCTTGACGTGAATTTCTGGACTCTCGTCAAAATACTCCTTTGCTTCAGGCAAAAGTTTGTACCATGCAGTAAACAACAAAACACCACTGCTCATACTCAAACTCGCCACCAACATGCCCTTGGATTCTTTGAAATCAAACGCATACTTTGGGAATAGCTTATTCCACGCCCGATCCAAACAAATCACCAACGACCCTATAATACAAGTCAACGCACTAGCAACCGTCAAGATCCATCCTCTTTGATCATTCGTCAAGTCTGTGGATATCATTGTCTAAACTTGAGCTTTTTCTTCTTTCTAAAGAAAAAAAATAAAAATCGATGCAATAAAGATTACAGCCTCCTTTTTATTGCTGCCACCTCGTGTATAAATATAAGTACCAGATAATAATTTTAACCTCCAAGGTCCAAAGGTCGAATGGTCCGAAGTAAAATTATTTTATCGTGCGACGTCCCTACTTCTGCTTCTGCTTCAGGTCAGATAAGGAGAATGCAGCCTTCCAGTTCTAATTTCATGCACAGATCAAGAAAAAAAAAAAAGACCAGTGCGTAGAATATAAAAAGCCGCGTCTTGCTACTATGCCCTTGTCCCGCCTTTGCCCGGTCGAGCGCTTTTTGGTTACCTCATCGGCGGCTGCGGCGAAAAGTGACGTACGTGCCGGCCGCGCCATATTTGAAATCATCGCCACCGGATTGGCTGGGACGTTGTCATAGTACCAGCGGCTCAAACAATTAAAAAAAAACTGGAGCGTAATTAAGATTGACTTTTCTAAATGCTAAAGCTACAATATTTCAAAAAAAATATCAAATTTTATAGACATATATAAACATTGAACAATAAAAAATAAAAAAAAAACCAGAGAGATCAAACGCCGACAGGATTCAATGCCAAATTTTATCGGTGATATGGATGATATCCACCACCACCTCGTCCATAAACACCTCTTCCACCACGGTTACCTTTACCTCGTCCACTTCGAGGTCCAGTTGGAGCATTTGCAGGTGGAGACCTTGATCGTCGACCGCTGCCACCTCCGCCGCTTGATCGACGTCCACCATCATCACTTCCACTGCCATCTCTACTATCGCGATCTCGATCTCGTCGGTTATATCGACTTCTGAACCGTTCTCGGTAAGCATTCACATTTCGATCATCATGGGCTGCTGAATTATTCCCACTATCCTCTGGTTCTTCTTGAGCTGAATACTGTGGGCTGTTATTGCCATTACCTTCACCTTCTTGCCCATAATCTTCACCACCTTCATTACTATCATATTGCTGTGGTTGCTGTGCTTGTTGCTGCTGTTGTTGATACATTTGTTGCATCATAGGATTCATCATCATTTGTTGTCGAGCTTGAGGGTTCATAGTCATCATTTGCTGCATTTGAGCCATATATGACTGCCATTGCTGCATATATTGGGCCATCATGGCTGGATTCATACCATTCATGTACCCACCTGCACCACCAGGAGCAGCAGAAGCAGCAGCAGCAGCTTGAGGTTGGTTACCAAATCCATTATTACTGCTATGCTGCTGTTCAACTGCACCACCTTTAGACCGTGGTTCAGCTCTCTTAACTTCAATTGGCTTATTCTTCAAAATCAAAAACTTTTCAGATACAATCTTTTCAACAGCTTGATCACTATCAAAAGTAACAAATCCGAATCCTCTTGGTCTACCAGTATCCTTATCCATCATCAACTGAGCATCAATTACAGTACCATATTGCTCAAAAAAGGATTTGAAATCATCTTCATTAACATCCGATCCAACACCACCAACAAAAATCTTGGCTGTCTTGTCCTGTTCTTCTCGAGGAATTGCACGTTTTGGATCAATAATCTTCCCATCCAAGAAGTGCTCCTTTTTCAAAACCTCCGTGACACATTGTGCGTCTTTAAATGTCAAAAAGCCAAATCCTCTAGATCGACCAGTGTTGTTATCTCTCATTACAGTACAATCCACCACCTCACCATACTGACCAAAGTAATTTCTTAACGAATCATCAGTAGTTTCCCAATTCAATCCACCAATAAACATTTTACCTTCATCTTTTGGTGGAATATAAATATTACCGGTATTAATTCCTCCCATTCGTTGGTCTCCTCCCATTTGTGGGACACCAGGCATTGGTTGAGGAGGCATTGGCATTCCAGTCATTTGAGCCATTTGTTGAACAGCTGCTTGAGCTTGTGCAAGATTTGCTTCTGTTGGTTGTTGCATCATCTGTGGAGGTAATTCAGGTGCTACTTGGTGTGCTGTATCCTGCTGCATAGTTGGAGGGGCACTCCTTGGTTCTTCTGATTGTTGACCATCATCTCCTGCTGCAGGTGCTGCATCTGTAACGGCTGTTGATGCTGTAGCTCCTGTTCCTGCTGGGGCACTGGCTGGCTCGTGAGTCTCCTCTACTTTAGTTTCGGGTTTCTTTGCATTGTCATCAGCACTAGGTAAAATTTGGTCAGTTATCTATTCTTGGAATCTGAAAATCCACGAAGTGGGATGATGGGGAGGGGATATTTACTAGATGTCAGCAAAAATGTCGTCGTCTTCTTCCAAGTGTGACATTTCAAAACAATTTCCAGAATATACTTTCGAATAATAGTAGAAAACAAAGAATTGGATTTAGGAGGAGTGTGTAGTAGTAGTTTTTTCCTGTTTTTTTTTTTTTCTTTCTGTCTTTGATTATATGTGGTTGTATATGGATCTGATAAATTAAAAGTGGGTAGACTAGGGGATAAATACCGCTGGCTTGATCACTTGTGATAGAAAATCGTTCCTTTTAATGACCCTTTTGTATAGTATCTTTTGAACAAAAAAAATCAAACAAACCAAAACAACAATTTAATAAAAGAATACTGTTTACCACTTTTTTGTTTTTTTTAAAAAAAAAAACCAATTCACCTCAAAAGACAAAAACACGCTTCGAGAAATAAAAGTGAGGAGTAAGAAGAGAAGAAGAAAAATGGGTGGAAAAGAGAGTTGGGAACAAAATTCTTGTTCCCTCTCGCCTTCGTTTTACGTGTTTTGTTTGGTACATCCAGTTGGGATCAGGGATCGGGTAACTTTTCGGTTCCGCGCGAGAAAAATTTCAGTTTGAATATTAAAAAAAATTAAGGGATTTAAGGTGTAGACAGTGTAGTTAAAGATGAAGGAGTTTTTGATCTTGTTGGCTCAGACTCATGAGAACTTTCGGGTGGCGGAATTGGAAGCCATGGCTGACATATTTGGAATTGATGTGGATTTGAGTGGCCATTCGACTGATTCTCCATTCATGGTGGTGAAGCTGCCCAGTTGTGAATTGGCTGTGAAGCTGGTTGAACGAACTATTCTGTGTAAAGCAGTTTATGAATTGTATGGATCTGGTGATGATTTGGAGGAATTGCATAAAGATGTTAAGAGCAAATATGATGACAAGTACTGGCAGCAGCAGTATGACATGGATAGTTTCAGGTTTGACATCTTCTGTTTCCAAGGTTCAAGATCAAAGGAAGAGCGGGTACAGATGATTGAGAGTTTCAAATACATGGGATTGGAAGGACCAATTCGGATGAAGAATTCAAAGCATGTGTTTTCAGTATTGGAAGACTGGGATCTTGATGCACCAAAACCGAAAAAAATGTGGTTTGGCCGGTATTTGGGTGACTCTCATCGACGGTTTATTGACGGTTATGATCTGAAGAAGCGCCGGTATATTGGTACTACGTCTTTCGAGGCGGAATTGGCTACAGTAACATGTAATATTGCACAATTATCGCCAGGGAAAATGATGTATGATCCATTTGCTGGTACCGGTAGTTTTTTGGTTGCTGCTGGACATTTTGGCGCCATGTCCTTGGGTAGTGATATCGACGTGAGAATGATCAAAGGTAAAGGACAGGCTACAATTGCTGCTAATTTCAAACAATATGGGTTTTCCAAACTGTTTTTGGATGTTATGACTATGGACTTTACTCATAATGCATTTAGATCAAACATGAAGTTTGACGCAATTGTGTGTGACCCGCCATATGGTGTAAGAGAAGGGCTCAAAGTGCTAGGCCCGAAAGATCCTGAACGGTTCGTTGGTAAAGAAAAGGTCGAAATTGATGGTGTATTGGCATATTTAAAGCCGGATTATATCCCTCCAAAGAAGCCGTACCAGTTCAACTCGCTGCTTGATGATTTGCTTCAATTCGCTGCAGACCACTTGGAGCAAAAGGGACGTTTATGCTTCTGGATGCCTACTGCATCTGATGATTATACTCCAAATGATATCCCGTTGCATCCGGATTTGCAATTGAACGCGAATTGCGAACAAGAGTTCAACAAGTGGTCTAGACGCTTACTGGTTTACACGCGTCGACCATATGGACAAAAGGGAGATGCATACTCGGTTAAGGGGAATGCTACGGAAGAATTCAGAGACAAATACTTTCGTGGATTCAAAGACGAATAAATTTTAGCATGATATACACGGCTGTTTACCATCCCATGGCTCTGTGGATATCAAAAACGGGTCAACTTCCATTGTGCTGTCTCGCTTGGTGATTTCGTCGACCATGTTGTTGAACAAATCTTCAACAGTTGCTCGATCTCTAGAGGTTACTTCATAATGCCCATCTACTGCCAATTCTTTGGACACCGATGCAAGGTTGTGCAATTGTTGTTGTGCTTGTTGAGTATCGACCAACCGTTTATCCACACAATCAATCTTATTCGCCACCACAAACCGCACTGGCACGTGGGTTTCACAAGATGATTCATTGATCCAATGTTCCAAATTGCTGAAGGATTCCTCGTTAGTGACGTCGTACATGATGATGATTCCATGGGCACCTCGATAATATGCAGAGCTTAATGACCGGAACCGTTCTTGACCTGCCGTGTCCTGTATAATAGTTAATTTCCAATTTTAAAAATATTTTGCATACCCAAATTGTAAGTTTGTATTTGACGCCATTTCGGTTGATCATTTTAGTTTTGAGGTCTACCCCAACTGTAGGTACCATTGCTCGTGGGTTGTATGTATTATCGCTATATCTCAGCAAAAACGACGATTTCCCTACTCCAGCCGAGCCAATTATTAACAGCTTGTAGTTTGTAGCCATTGTTATATCAATACTTGGAGTGAATGTTGGTTGGTCAAATGGTCAGCGCTTAAAGTGCGGCTCGATTTGAACAAATTTCCGCAAATGGCCGGCCGTCAGTACTGCCATGGTGGGTTAATACAAAAGTAAGGAATTAAAAATGTGTGTTTATTCTGATACAAAACTACTACAAAGGCTTTCACCAAAATACTATCAATTGTTAGCGGGATCAATTCCAGAATCAAGAAAAAATTGATTATCGACATGACCAAATTTCAGTAATTCTACTATTCTATAAGACAACATCAACGACGTATCTCAGTTGTCCCTATCTGAAAGTTCATCATTTTGGTCATGTCGATTTTCATTGCCAAAGTGTTTCCGACTTACTAGTTTGTTGTTTGAGTATAAAGGAAGGAGAAAAAATTGGAGCGAGAGCTGGGCCTTTTATAGTTTGGAAAATTTGTGCCCGCTTCCATTTTAGTTTCGCCGACGACTGGATCTATTTCAAACGAGCGCCCATTCGTCAGAAACCGTTGAGATGAAAGCAACTGCCCCACCAATCCTAGCTATTATGATGGGTGCTGTATCTGGTATGATATATAAAGTTAAGAAATATCTAACAAACCGACACTAGGCTACCTGTTTTTCAATCCATTGTTCCAGGAAAAGAAAGAAGAGATTGACCAAGATCAGTTAAATGCAATCAAGGAACAAGCAGATAACCGGGAAAAGAACAAAAAGACTGAAGATAACAAATGATTTTTTTTTTCTATATATACATGATCATAAATAAAAGATGTTTGCTTTAAAAAAACAATACTTCATCCAAAGACACAGTTACTTGGACATGCTGGCCAAAAAGTTATTATCCTTAATCAACTTTCGATTGGCCTGACGACGGTCCCGAGCAGCCTTCTTTTCTGGGTTTGCTGCCAATTTATTCTTCTGAGCTTCCTCATCAAGTACTTCCCATAGCCATGCTGGATATTCTTCTTCTGACAATGCAACTGGATCTTCACCGTTCTTTTTCACATTCAACCCTTTAAGCTTTGTGCCTGCTGGAGCTATTGACACAATTTTCTTTGGTGTGGCTGCAGCTGCGGCTGCACTTTCGGTTGCTTTAGCGGTTGTAGCTGTTGAATAACTTCGTAATGTCCGTAGAAGTAGGAGTCTCATTGCTGATGGGTTGGTGGAGTGGATAGAGAGGTGGTGAAAAAAAAAAAAAAAAAAGTTCCCAAAGGTAAAAATTTTGAGCCTCAACACAAACACTAAAGAAAAAAAAAAAATAACCATGGGTAAAGCAGACAAACTCCGCAAGAGAGTCAAACGAACAGATCCTATTGGCAAAAAAAACCAATCGATGGTAAATCCTGAAGAGGATGCTGCTGCTCGTGAAAAAACTATTCTTCCATTAATTCAAAAGCTTACCTCAGCTACGGCTGAAGACCGAGCCATGGCCATTGGCGCGGTGAATGCATTAATAGATAATGATCGGTTGAGAAAGTTGTTGTTGAAGGAAAAACTGGCTCAGACTGTAATGACACAGAGCATTACAGACACGAATGATGAAGTTGTACAAGAAGCATATGGATTGCTACGGAATTTGGTGATTGAAGAGGGACCATCAATTGCAGTGTTTTTGCATAGACAGGATATTCTTACCGCAGTTTCTGCAGCATTGGGTAAGGTACAAGAAAAGTTTCAGCAAGTGGATGACAAGAGTAGACCGATTTTGTTCACACAGGTGGAAAATATGATTGGGTTGGTGTCTGCATTGGCTGGGTCAAGTGAAGACATTTTCGAAGCAGTGAACAAGCAGTTGGATTTGGCGCCGATTTTATTAGAGTTTGTACAAATCTGTCAACATCCAAAGGGTGAAAAGGCATATTGTGCAGTGGCCGAGGCGCTCTACATGCTTTCTCAAGATAACGAAGAGTTTGTCAACAAGGTGTCGTCATGTCCAGTGGATACGCTTCTAGGTGATCAATTTCCAGAAATTTCTCGTGTTTATATCAACGGGTTGAAGTTTAACTGTGTGGAAATGCAGTCAAATCCTAACTCAGAATTGCTATTTGGTATTTTGCAAGATTTATCCAAGCTGGTGAAGAATGTGGATATTTCCAATCTCGCCCAGGAAATGGAACCAGAGGTGAATAATGACAATCCGGTTGATGTTAAGGAAGTTCATGACATTGCTGCAAGATCTCGTTCCAAGGTAGATCAAGTTCAGGTGTCTCTGGAATTGTTTGCGGCAATTGCTGAGGTTCTTGGAGATGAGCCGCACGCGGTTGGCACTAATGTGGAAGATGAAGCGATGGAGGAAGCTGCTGGTGAAGAGGAGGGTAGTGACCAGGACTTAGAAATTGACCGAGATATTGATTTCGGTCGAGGGTATGACGAAGAGGCTGAGAACCCAGCGATTTCATTTTTGCATGCTGAGGTGTTGCCAATGTTGGTGAAATGTTTGAGTGAGCCACTATTCCAAATCCGAGCCATGTCAGCATTGAACAATGCGTGTTGGACTATCCAAGGGCATATTCCTATTGTTTCTCCAAAATGGCGGGAAAACGCCGAGCAATTGTGGACCAACCTGTTGCCATACCTCGATAGCTCCAAGGATATTGAAACGCTGAATGGGTCTATTGGTGCGCTGTGGGCAGTTGCAAAGTCATTCAAGGGTCAAGTACCAATCACCCAGGATCAAGTAAGATCAGTGGTATTGTTGACCAAAAGTGTAGACTTGAAGCAAGAAGGCAGTGAGGAGTTTTTGACCCGGGTTGTAGGGCTTTTGGGGTGTGTCGGTATGAGCTCACCTGATATTGAAATCACTCGACAAGCAACTGATTTCATTATGAGCATTGTCACATCTCCATTGGATGTTCATCCGTTGGTTTTGATTGAAACGCTCAATACGTTGTTTGATATGTACAGTGACGGTGACTTTGCCTATGACGAACCATTGTTTGTCAAAGGTGGACTGCTCAATGTTCTTCAACAAGCATTGCCAAAAGTACGACAAGCGGTTAAAAAGGTGGACAAGAATAAGAACAAGCTGTTACGTGAACAAGCTGACGAAGCTGCGGTTAATTTGACGCGATTTGTTGACTACAAGAAAAAGGAACGTAAGCAGTAAAATAAATTTCGTTATATAAATGTCAAAAATAATAATATAGTACAAAAGTTTCTGGTTTTTTTTTTAAAAAAAAAAATTACAATGCAGCTAATACAATGGTGAAGAGCACGTCAATGAGTCCATGTTGGAGTAAAACCCATGCTGCGGCGTATAGCAATTTCGGACTGAATACTGTCCAGATGAACAAATGGTGCTTAAGAACTAAACATGCACCCATGACACTGGCAGTAGCTGCCGAGAAGAACAACTGTGTGACGACTGCCCGGGTCAACAATTTCTGTTCTCGATTGATATGTAACAGCCCGTGGGACTCCAACAGAATCGACACGCCCGCCATTGACCAGTACAACGGCCCGACCCAATTACTAACAAAGGTCAAGACGCCGACAATGATGAGATTGTACGACCCAACACCGTTATACGCGTTTGCCAAATCGACACTGGCGAGGGAGTTCGAGTTACCCAGAGCAAAGAACGAAACGTGCTGCAACACCAGCACGAAGATGGTTGTCTTGGCCACGTCGTTCGCGCTGTTACGCAGGTAGTACCGGAGGAGGTGAAATAAGATGAAAATCGGGATATTCCGTGGCCGTGTTTGATTCACAAGAACCATCTCTAGGATATAAGACAGGTGGGTAAGTGGCTGTTTGTCTCGAGATCCTGGTAAGAGCCGCGAGACCATGTAAAGTGCTCCAACACCAATCGTGGAAAATGACAATCTTGCCAAATTAATCAATTGATCTGGATCGTCCGTTGGATTGATCATAGACTGGATAAGAAGAGGCACTTTTTCCCCCGCTTGTACCGCCATGTTCATCTTGAACACAAATGAGGACATCACAGTAGTGAAAGCAAAGATGAACCCTAACATGGAATTGATATCCGCAAAACACCCTCTCCACAACTGTTCAATCAACTGTCCATAATACAGCACGATAAACAGCCATAAGATTGACGAGTTTTTGTCCTGGTCTAGCAATTTGGCAAGATCGGGCCCGCCAGCATACTTTTGCCCCGTTTGGTTCCATTCTCGAATAATCCGAATGACACTCAGACAGATGATCCAAGTCACGCCAGACTTGAACCGTTTTCTTGCACTGGTGATGTATAACCACGAGACCCACCCAGTGGCACCCCAATACCAGAAATGGTGCTCTTCTTCAATCAAACTGCTGCCAAACATGGTCACAGTGTAGACACCAGTGAGAATCGTCATGACGATCTTGACAGTGCTACTGGTATCTTTCAACCGCCAGAACGAAATATAAGACAGTACTGCAGCGAAAACCAACATACCCACACCACAATACAAGTCTCTCATATTGTAATTACTTGCCGCTTGCGAGAGACTCTGTTGAGCCGCATTCAAAAACTCAAACGCCGCATCATGTGCGAGGGGCGTTGGCAGTTCTTCGATAGACTTGCCATTATATTCCATAACCGTGGCCATGTGTCGAACGTTTTCTGTAATGACTCGATCCTGGTCCTTGGATTTCCATAGCGGTAGAAATTCTCGAAGAATCACACCTAAACTGTTCTTTGGGATTGGGAATCCGAAGAGCATACTCAACGTTGGCACCAAATCGGCTTGCTGGACCCGTCTATAATAACTATAATCCTCGGAAACTGGCTGGGGAGCTTGGTAACCCAGCTGCAACTTTTTAAACTGTGGAGACAAAAACGTCATTGCCGCAGATGTCTCTCCTGGAGAAGACCCGCCATGGTTCCCTGCTTCATTCATCCCATGGTCTCCAGCCACAATCATCAAAGTCTTGTCATCAATCTTATCGTAGACTCGCTTTGCAATTGAATCCATTTCATGCTGCTTGCTGCTCATAAACGGCGAATCTGGTCCACCTTTATGGCCGATATGATCCAACCCCAAGTAATGCAAAATCAACACATCCCATTCCTGATTATTCATTTCTTCATCCACATGTCTCGTGACATTATTATCGACCTCGGTAAAATCAGATACAAAAAAACTAGCTGTGCCGTCGGTCTTAGCAAACGTGTTTGGAAATAGCTTGATCCACGTATCATCTCCAAACATGTGTAATTTTTTCCCTTGCATCTTCATCTGCCTCAACCATGAATCCTGGTCCGCCAGAGTCGACGATGTGTCTTCTTCTGCGATATTCAAAATAGCATCCAAAAAGTTTGGCGTTGACCCCGTTGTCAGCCCCTTGATCCGTGGCAGTGTAACCGTGGGTGGAGTCGAATGAGCTGTGAATGGGATTCCATACCCATCAGAAATCAATTGATGAATAAACTTCATGTTTGACTTTTCAGAAAATGTGAAATCCGCTCTCATTGCGTCCACAACCATAATCACCAACTTGTCAAAGACAGGTTTAGGGTGGTCGGTACCAAAGTACTCTCCATGACCTTGTTGGACAATTTTCGCCGGAAAGAATCCTTTGGCAAAGACCAAGAACCCACATATCTGTAATGCCAATACTGTGAGGATACCCGTCCACGCTCGTAATTGCATTGTGAAAACGTCCCGTATAAAATAGAATATTGGAAAAAAAAAAATAAAGCATTATTTCGTGTCGTTTCCCGCTCCCAGTTTTTAACTTCCCATTCACCGAGAGTCCCCCCACAACACACGCTACTCTCACCATGGCGATACCTGCAATCCCAGAGGACGACTCAGTGACAATATCGAGCCGGACGCGAGATCGTGCTTATTCTCATACCAGGACAAACTCGTCTTCATCATCTGGATCGAGTCATGCCGCTTCTTCCCCTACTTATTCCTATAATGCGGGAAACACATACTTCAACAATCAACAACAGCAGACGCCTCTAGGACGAATGTATGAGGAGTCTGAAAGCGATGGGTCAACGACCACAAATTCGTCGTCTCAAATGATGCAATATCAACATTCAGCATCTGAAGCGGCGGCAGTCGCAGCGATTAGGAATACTGTCAACAATGTTCAAATCAACAGCACAAATACGAGCCGCCCAAACCAGAATCAGAGCCAGATCCAAATCCCGGGACAGAGCCAGAGCAAGAGCATGAACAATCAACAACAACCTCAGCAGCAGTTTGCGCCTGAAAAACCGATTCAACTACCGCATACTTCATCTATGCATCATACTGGGAAATTCTCGTCGGTCGCCGCATCAGCCGCTGCATTTGCTGCGAAACCAAAAGAAAGTGCATTGTCAAAGGCCAAAATGTTTGCAAGACAAGCAAAGCCACATTTGACTAGTTCCAGTTCGAGTAATTCTCTGAAAGAATCGCATTCAAAAAAGAAGAATGTTGATTTGACGATCAACACAAAGCAGATACCACCAGGAAGACCGTCATTATCAGAACGATCGCCTCTAGCTCGACCGTCAAAAGAACTGGAAAGAATTGCGTCAATAGGGTCTACTGGATCGGGACCAGGATCGACTGGCTCGCGTGACGAAAAACAGCATAAGCATCACATTTCATTCCGAAGTAGGAAGGATACTCATGGTGGGGTGGTGCTTTCATCAAGTTCGTCGAATTCGAAGTTAATCTCCGAGGGTAGCATATACTCGTTCCATCCAAGCAGTCCTGGGATGGCTGCGATTGATGTCAAGAATATGAATACAAAAGAAGATCGCGACCAGTTGACTGAAGAATCATGGTCATTACTATGCTCCCGGGTGATGCCACTATTCACGGGAGAGGGACTACGAGTGCCAGTTGAAGACCTGAACAATCTGGTACTGATGCATTTGAACTTTTTGATTCAACAAGGAGGAACTGCAAAAGATGTATTAGTTGAATTCAAAACATTACTACGGGCAGGTATGCATAATATTGACCCAAGCTTGGGTAGTGCTGGTGACGACAAATTGATTCCTAGACTAATGGAGGTATGGATGACATTTTTTTCCGAAGTACTGCCATACCTCGAAGCTGTGTTTTTACCACTACAAGCAGAATTTGAAGGCATGGGCCAAGTCCTAGGTTCTTCAGAAGCCAAGGAATTTTGGTCAATGTTGTTGGAGAAAGATGGGAAACTCAACACTCGAAGATATATTCTAATGTCTTTTCGAGATAATATATTATTGCCAGTTTCCGAGCGGCTAGAATCTATCATGTCATTGGCGTATTTCAATTTTGAAGGTGTCCAAGGGTCTCAGTTGACAGACACGTTGGTGAGGATCCTTCAATGTACCAATGTCATGGCGTCGATTCAATCCGACGATGAAAACCAAAAGAAAATTGACGGACTAGTCAAGACCCTGAGAAGTTCCTGGTTGACGATGCCTCGTACAGGTAAAGATAGACGAGGGTTTGTGTTCAATTCACGGCATTAGTCTCTCTTAGTCCCTAGCCATGCTTTCGATTTGAGCAAGAAGGTCGTCATTAACAGTTTCAACCTTTCGTTCTTTTGGCTGTTTTTCGACATTTGAGATTGTGCTGGCGGATTTCTTCAATCCAAAGAATTTGGCTGTTTTAGAGTCACTAGTTGTGCCGCTCAACAGTCCGTGTAAATCACCGTCCATTTTCTCCCGCATGTCATTATACAGTTGTTTGTGTAATACCTTTTTTGAGGATGGTTTATTAGATTTTTCAATTTTGCCCTTTTTGTTCCCTTTGGTGGCGTTGCCTTTGGTATTGCTACCAGACGTTTTCTTATTCTTCATTCTTGGTGTGAAAAAGTTCACTGTTTGGAAAATTTGTTCCAGCGGAGCCTGTTCGAAGAGAGAAAAAAAAAAAAAAAAAAAAAAAAATTGGCGGCCGCGGCTCAAAATTTTTTTTTATCTTCACCAACCTACCCATTTTACCATCCACAAGATGCCTAGCACACATAATAAAGACAAACCATGGGATACAGACGATATCGACAAATGGCAAGTCGATGAATTCAAGACTGAAGATTTGAAATGCGGAGAACCATTTTTGGAAGAAAGTTCGTTTGTAACGTTATTTCCAAAGTATCGTGAAAAGTATCTTCAACAAGTATGGGGTGACGTTACGAGGGCTTTGGATAGCAAAGGAGTTGCCTGTGAGTTGAACTTGGTTGAAGGGACCATGACTGTGAAAACTACCAACAAGTCGTTTGATCCAGCAGCTATTTTGAAAGCTCGGGATCTTATCAAACTATTGGCGAGATCAGTACCATTGCCACAAGCGGTGAAGATTCTGCAGGATGATATTGCATGCGACGTGATCAAAATTCGTGGGTTTGTTGCGAATAGAGAACGGTTCAGAAAACGACAGCAGAGACTTGTTGGCCCAAGTGGTAATACGTTGAAAGCATTGGAGTTGTTGACCAAATGTTATATCTTGGTGCAAGGTAGCACTGTAGCTGCCATGGGTCCATACAAGGGATTGAAAGAAGTTCGACGGATTATCGAGGACTGTATGAAGAATATCCATCCGATTTATCATATCAAGGAGTTGATGATCAAGCGGGAGTTGGCCAACAAGCCGGAACTTGCGAATGAAGACTGGTCTCGATTCTTGCCACAGTTCAAAAAGCGAACTGTGGCTCGAAAGAAGCCTTCCAAGATCAAGAAGAAGGATTATACTCCATTCCCACCTTCTCAACCAATGTCCAAGGTCGACAAGGAGTTGGAATCCGGTGAATACTTTTTGGGTAAGAAGGAGAAGGAGATTCAAGCTCAAGAAGAAAAACGTGAAAAGAGAGAATTGGCAAAGGAAGAGAAGCAAAAGGAACGACAAAAGGACTTTGTGGCTCCGGAAGAGGAGGTGTATGGTGCCAAAGAGGATAAAAAGGAAAAGAAGAAGAGCAAAAAGAAGAAGAGAGATGAGGAAGATGTTGAAGCTGGTGAAACAGAGGAAAAGCCAAAAAAGAAAAAGAGTAAGAGTAAGAAGAGTGAGTAGAATACTCTGCTCCTTTTTATCAAAATGTGTAATTGGTCTATAATTATTAAACTTTATAATAACTAGTCTAAATCGCACCATGGCCGTCCAGTCGCTTTTTGGTATCCACATAGAGACTTTTCAAGCCACATTGAGATACATCCGGCCACGACAATACCTGCACTATCCGACACGCCTACTGCACCCATTGCAAATTCACGTTCTTCCAATGGCACGCGTTCTAGTACCAAGCAGTAGGTGTTGACATAGGATAGACCACCCAGCAACCCTTCGTAGAACATTAGAGCCATCAGAAGGTAGATACTGGGGATGATCATGTATAGCGATTGGAAGATGCAAATAAGTAGATTGAGAGCTTGGAGGATCGATGGGATATATAGCCGTCTTACTCGGAAGAATGGTGATGACGACCGTGAGATTAACACTCCGAGTTGATACAGCGTACCATATGTCACGTAAGCGTCTCGGAACCGGTCGAATGGCATATCGTCCAATGGGAACAGCAATGTCGGTGAGATCCCTTGATTTATAATGTATTCGGAGATGTAGACCAGCATAAGCGGTAACATATAAGGAACGATCAATGGCTTGAGCCGCTTGACGGTAGAGTCAATTGAATGCATTCTCTCAACTGCCTCAACCGGCGGCCTGTCGGTAGCTTCGTCATCTCCTACTGCTTGATATTTCGCTGCTAACGTCAGATCACCTGCGGGTAGTAGTAGAGAATAAGTCGCCCAGAATGCAAATGGAAGGACACTAAACATGATCAACGCAGTTTTCGTCGACAATCCCACCCAAGTCGTCAACACCAGGAACGCAAAGCTGCCTACAAGCCCTGCGGCACCTGTCCCAGAGCTAAACCCAGGCAGTGCCCAGTCGTTGTAAAAATGTGTCAATGCTAGGAACGAGATTTCTCCCAGGCCAGACGACAACGAGGCCATCATAATCCCCAGCAGCCGCAGCACCATTGACTCAGAAAACGCAATCACCAGCATCCCCAAGAAACTCAGCACAATCAGCGACACGATCCGGAGTTTGTAAGGGATCATGTGTATGAAAAACGGCGCGGCAATTTTGATCAAAAATGCCGGCAACACATCGGCCAGTAACACAATCGCCTTGGGTGCTTGAGGACCGACCAAATCCACCGCCGCAGATAAAATCACGACATAGAGTACGTTGTTGATCAGGCCAAAGATCCAGAACGAGCCGAACGTACGTGTGTTGTTCGTTACCCAGACTGCCATGCTTGAATGGATATAGTTTGTGGAGATAACGTGTGGGGAGGTATCAAAGAGAGAGAAGGAGGTAAACTTTGGGAGTTGGGCGTTTATAGCTTGTGAATGATTTATAGGTACCGCTCCACACGTTGAAATTGCTATATATAAATTGAAAACCCAATTTCCTTGATGTGCAGCGTGATAGCGAATATGTTGTGTAAGGTAATTGCCCATTCGAGTAATAATACGAATGGTTGTCGATACTGATCTTCAATGTGGACGTGCGGCTCGGATGTGAGCATAACCTCAACGTGACGGAACATAGTGGCTAGGAGACCGACAGCGTAAAAACAATCAGATCATGTCTTTAATTCCATAGTTCTCTCAGTTTAAGCGGATTCATCATATTGGAAAAACCCGTGTCTGTATACGCGATCATCTTCAACCAGTGTCAATGCGCGCGCAGCTAGCCGGTGCTGCCTGGCTTTCCAGTCCTCACTTCATTACAAACAAGACACAACCACATCTATTTTTCAAAAATGACCGTGCCTAGTGCAAAAGATAGAAAATACGACCGACAGCTACGGTTATGGGCATCCAGCGGGCAAAAGGCTTTGGAAGAAGCACATATTTGTTTGATTGGAGCCACCGCCACTGGCAGTGAGCTTGTCAAAAACTTGGTCCTCCCTGGTATCGGCAAGCTGACTATTATTGACGATAAAGCAGTATCTGAGAGCGATTTGAGTAGCAACTTCTTCGTTAAAGAGGATCTTGTTGGTCAGAGTAGAGCAGCGGCCGTAGAAGCGTTGGTGAAGGAACTGAATCCCGATGTGGCGACTCAGTCGGTGGTTAGATCAGCCGCCCAATTGGTTCAAGAAGAAGGGAATGAGTTTTGGAAACAGTTCACGCTGGTGGTTGCATGCGAAGTTGGTCCGGATACATTGGCGCAGTTGAACAATGTTTTGTGGGAGAATGACATTGCATTGATGGCTGCTGATGCTGTGGGGTTTTATGGCATGGTTCAGGTATCTAAACGCCAGCATACAATTGTCGAGATTCATCCGGATAGTTTGGTGGATTTGCGGTTGACTGCGCCATGGGATAAGTTGCAGGAGTTTGCAGGGTCGTTCAAGTTGGATGAGCTGGACGAATCAGATCTGGCTCATGTGCCATATGTCGTGTTGTTGTTAATTTATTTGGATCGGTATTCCAAGGAGCATGATGGGCAATTGCCTTCAACGTTTGCTGAAAAGAAGCAATTGAGAAGACTGATTCAGAATGATACTGGTAGTATAAATGATAGTCAGAATTTTGAAGAAGCTGCAGCGTCTGTTCTTCGAGCGGTTCAACCAAGCACGGTACCAAGCTCTGTGACTGCGTTGTGTGAGCGAATGGATGTGAGTGAAATAGATGATACCTCGTCAGATTTCTGGGTTCTTGTTGGGGCGTTGAAACGGTTCATCTCCAAGTATGACACTCTTCCACAACCGGGAGTTCTACCAGATATGAAGGCAGATACAAAATCATTTATCGCGTTACAAACCATTTACCGGAACAAGGCGAGGGAAGACGCACGGGTTGTTAATCAATATGTTCAGGAGATTGTCAACAGTACGGGCCATAAGGAAATTCCTTGGGAAGATGTCGAAACATTTTGCAAGAACGCACGGTATATCCGAAGTTTGGACGGGTCAAAGCTCTCATCGCGGAAACTACCACCGAATGCGGATCTCACTGACGAATCGAACCTTATTCATCAATATATTGCATTGCAAGCATACAAACTACACCAGCAGAAAACCCAACAACAGCAGTCGTCGTCATCATTGCTGCCAACTCTTGATGAACTGTCTGAGCATGCACAAAGCGTGGTCCAGGGCCTCGGTGGTGCATCTACATCTGTTAATACCAAGGCGATTCAGGAGACGGTGCGTGCAGGTGGTGCGGAATTACACAACATTGCGGCTCTTTTGGGCGGGGTTGGTGGACAAGAGGCGATAAAATTGTTAACTCATCAGTATGGTGCGATGGATAATTGTGTGGTTTATGATGGGATTCAATCTACCACGAGTGTGTTCAAGTTTTAAAAGAGGATGCGCCGCAAGCCGCACGAATGAAAAACAAAATAAAAAACCAACCAACTAATTGAAATGCTATAATTACATGTATTGAGAGTTTCTTCTTTCTTTTTTTTATATATATATTACTACAAATCATCAAACGCCGCAACATGTGACTGATTCTTTGCTTTTTTATTCTTCCGCACCAAATCCTTCCAATCCTCCTTCTCTTCCTCGTCGTCACCGCTTGGAGCATTGGCGATTTCTTCTTGCACTCTGGCCATATTTCTAGCACGTTTCTTCAAACGCCGATCCTGGGAAACCACCTTTTTATCAGTCTTGGCACTCCATGCGTCATTCTTGGTCCGGTTCGTTTCCTTTTGTTTGATATCAGCTCGAGTAAGAACATGTTGCCGTTTTTCCAAATCCTCTAGCCGGGATTTCTCTCGTTGAGCGTCAACAAACTTGTACGTATCCATGTCGACCTTTTCCGCACCCAAATACGTGTCTTCGTCGGTAATGCCTTTCAATTCAGGCATCCGTGGAAGCCGCACAAGGTAGTAGGTATGCTCACCAAGGGCTCGAAGATCCAGATCCGACACTCTGAAAATGGACGTGGCGGTATGCTGCCCAAAAAACCTTACAAACGACGTAAACGCTCGAATCGCCGTGTCGTGTCGTCCACGGTCTTCAAGCATCCACTGTCGAATCCGTGGTTCAATCTCACCAGCATCTGGCACTGCGTCAGGTACAGGAATCTGGGACATTTTTACTTTCCTCACATCCATGAAATCAACATATGTTTCTTCGCGTCCTGGAGAAAGCAAAACTGTGCATGTGCCGACTCTGCCTGCTCTGCCGGCACGACCAGCTCGATGCAAAAACATGTTTGGATCTGTAGGCGGGTTCAACTGCAATACGTGGTCGACTTCAGGAATATCCAGACCTCTCGCTGCAACGTCGGTGGCCAAAAGAATAGCTTGGCCACTGCATTCGCTAAACTTTTGTAATGTCTTGTGTCGAGGCCCAGTAGGGAGCTTCCCATGCAGTGTGAATAGCTTGACGTCCGAGTCCTCAGGCATCAAAGACGATAGCAACGAGTAGAAATACGTTACACTGTTGCATGATGGGAAGTATACAATTGCCTTTTTGTAATCCAAGTGTTGGACTGTCCAGAGTAAAACTGGTAGACGCTGATGTGGTTCCACCACCATATAGTTTATCTCCAGTGTTCTGGGAGTCTTTTGGTTTGATTTCCCAGAAGATACCGCAATCTTGACAGGATTTCTTAGCCCAACTCGTACAATCTTATTCAATGCATCAGTGATCGTTGCAGAAAACAACCCTACTCGTTTCTGCTTTGGCATCAACGAGAGAATCTTGGTCAACGTCGTTTCAAACCCAAGATCCAGTAACCTATCAGCTTCATCAAGTGTCAAAACTTCCAACGCCTTCATAACCACGTGTGGTTGATTCAACAGCTCCAACAACCTCCCCGGTGTAGCCACAAGAATATGCGGCCGTCGAGCTAGATATGTCTTGAGGTCTGCATGAGTCGGGTTAGCACCACCAACCACCAACTGTGACCGAATGACTTTCGCCTTGGCACCTTCTTTGACTGGTGGAGCGAACTGTAATACAGACTGCAATACTTTATCAATCTGTTCTGCAAGCTCTCGAGTTGGCGAAATGATAATACCGTTGGTCAACCCCGATTTCAACTCACTTTTCAAACTCAATATTCGTTCGATCATTGGGATCAGGAATCCCAGAGTTTTACCAGACCCGGTAACTGCTTCGACTACCACATCTTTGTTACCTCTGAATAGCGGGATCACGGATGCTTGAACTGGAGTCATCTGCGTGAACCCAAACGATGTTACTGCTTCGTATCTAAACTGTTAGAACGTTTCTCTGCTTCTCCTTTTTTAGACAACATACACCCATGGGGTTAGGGCAGGATCTAAATCCGCCCATTCTTTCGAACTCAACATGATTCTAATTTGGTTTGGTAGATGAAAATATTGGAGAGAAAAAAAAAATGTGTCGAATGAGCCGCGCCAAAAAATTTGTTACAATATTGCAACTTTTTTTTTTTTTTTTTTTCGCTTTTAATTTTTCAAGACTCCCAATAGAAACCACCTATTCAACATCTTTGGATGCTACGACGGTTTGTGCGGAGGTACGCAACGATGACTGATTATACGCGCTGGACTCGGGAACAACTTATCGAGAGACTTACAAAATTGGAAAGTGGCGGAGATGCGCAGAAGTGTAGCCAGTTTGAAGTCACTTCTAAGGCTCAATCTCAACCTCCACCTCAACCTCAACCCACGCAGGTTCATCCAATGCCATCACCATCGCCGCCGCTACCAACGCCCAAAAAAAAGAAAAGGAACATGGATTTTTCCAAATTTGCGACACGGAAAATCGCCATTCGGTTCAGTTACCTTGGGTGGGGTTATAACGGCCTGGCAGTACAACCCAACGCCGACCCAAAAGACGTGAAAACTGTGGAACATGAGATCCTCTCCGCATCCAACATCACTAAGCTAATCCCATCATTGGACCCTACAGACTGCGATTTCAGTCGGTGTGGGAGAACTGATCGAGGAGTGAGTGCATTGCGTCAAGTAATCGGAATGAGGGTACGATCCAAGTTGTCAAAAGAAGAACAGCAAGACCCGGCCAATGACTACCGGGAATTAGACTACTTGCATATTCTCAATAATTTATTACCGAGTGACATCAGAGTATTTGAAATCTGTATGCGACCAGGTGATGACTTCGACGCCCGGTTCAGCTGCTCGGGGAGACACTACAGGTATTTCTTTATCGGTGATCATCTTGACGTTGATGCCATGGACCGAGCGGCTCAACATTTCCTCGGAGAACAGGATTTCCGAAATTTTTGCAAAGTCGATGCATCCAAGCAAATTGTCAATTTCACACGGGTCGTCTCGTCGTCTAAAATCGTCAAACACACCGACAAGCTCTTCTACTTTGATCTCAAGGGTACGGCATTTTTATGGCATCAAGTACGATCAATGATTGCCGTGTTGTTACTAGTAGGACAAGGATTGGAAAGCCCAGAAATTGTCAAATCTCTGCTGGACAAGAACATCATGCCTGCCCGTCCGGTTTATGAAATGGCAGCAGACTATCCATTGGTATTGTACGACTGTGAGTTCCCGTCAGATATGGAATGGACTTCTTTTAATAATGCAGAAACAATGCAAAGAAGCAAAGACGCTGCATATAATCTATGGTATGAACAATTCCTCAAAAGTTCAATGGCCAATGAAATGGTGACAATGCTGGAACAAAATGCTATATCCTCAAAGCCACCAAACCCTTCAAAATCAACTCGACACTTTATCAATGTTGGTAATGGTAAAGGTCGTCCATTGGCCAACTATGTACAACTTGAACACCGACCACGATTGAATTCTCCTGAGGAAATCAATCGACGTTATCTTGAAAAAAAGAATAAATAATTGAATTTGACCTGTTTTTTTTGTTTTTTGTTTGTTAATAAAAGCATGTTTGATGAAGTAATGGATACCCGCGTCGCTTTTCCTGCCACTGGGCCAAAACATCCATGATATCGTTATCCAAATCTTCACAATCTAGTAACGATTGAGCTAATGCTAGGATCCCTTTACCACCATTAACCGCTTCGGAATGGTTATCCTTGATCTCAACGTTAATCACATGGACCATTCGGTTGAATTTGGCGCCTCGGTTCATCAAATCAACACACACTGCATCGAAACATCGTTCTTCGCATGTAAATACCACGTCGAACACTCTCCCTTGGTTTTCATGCCATCTTTCCGGATGGTTTTTGATGCTTCGATTACGATCCAGCATTGTCAACACCCCATTTGCAGTGTACCTAAAAGTCCTTGTTAGCATCCTTCCAAATACAATCATAAATACAACAATAACATACAATCTTTGATTCTTTGAAGACAATTCATTGTACATGTCGTTATATGGCGTTCCAAATGAATATACCACTGGCTTGTCTATACTAGCGCCTGGCAACCTAACCGCAGAACCTGTACCATAACTTGACACATTATACCCAGCTTCTTGCAACACACGATGCGCTTCCATCGAACTACCATCTGTTAGCTAAATTGGCATTATGATATAATAAAAAGACACGTACCGATTGTTGTTTGACGCGCATACTGTACAAAACCGTAGGTCGGGCATTTGAAGTCGTGATGGTGATATTGGGGAAAATTTTGTGCGACGGGAGCGCTCCTCGTTGCTAGCAAGTTGGGATAATAAAGACAATTTTTGACTAAAATAAACAATACAATATTGGATTAAAAAACAGGTTATACATAAACATAAATAGTAGAGTCATTAAAAAACAGAAAAAACAACAATAAACACTTCGAGATCATTTCAAAGTCGCAAACCAAGAGCTCGGAGGTCATAATCCACCTCGTCTTCATCCATTGCGGTGATTTCTGGCGCGGCTGGGAATCCAATATGCTCAGCAAGTCCAGCCAACAGTGATACTTGGTCATTAATAGCCTGTCGCTGTCGTATCTGTTCGCCGCGACTTTCGGGTACTCGATATGTATATTCTGGGGCCAAAGCATCCATTTGACGCCGTTCTCGGTTCACTCGGTACCATTCTTCTGTGGTTTTGCACAACAACCCTGCTCTTGTCTCAACACGGTCTTTAAAACACTGTTGGTGCAACTGTGCCCGACTGGAATTGATTTGATTGGATATGGATCGCAGCTGATAATCCTTATGGTTCTTGGCCAGCTGGATTTTATCATCTCGAATTTTTTCAATCTGAATAGCCACTTTGGCTAATTCAGGATGCGTCCCATCAGCACACATTTCAATTTCTGCAACATATCGAGCCATTTTATCCTCATGTAAACTATCTCGTAGTTTGGCAAAATCCACCTCGATTTCTGTTAATAATGCAATCGCGTCTTTACGCTCATTTTCCCGAGCCTTTTGCTCAGCATTTTGCTGGTCATCCTCCTCGTCTTCTTCATCCTTCTTGGCTTCTGAGCCATTGGTATCTGAGGCTTTTGTAGTATCTAACTCATTAATGCGACGTTTCTTGATATTCCGAACGTCTTCTTCATGTTTTCGTTTGCGGTTTCCTTGCGTGGTAGGGGTGGCACTGTCTGAATCTCCACCGACTAATTCTTCCCGTTCACCATGCAATTCACTTGGATCCAGTCTTTCAGTTTCCGCTTCAGACTCGGCAATATTTGAGGTCAAGTGATCTCCATCTTCTGTGTGGTGGTCATTCGCTGTTGAGTCGTGTCTGTCATCATCGCCAGCGCCATCACCACCCTCACCCTCACCCCCACCAGTAGCATCACCACTTGCTACCTCAGTATCATGCTTTCCATCACCGTTAACATCATCAGTAGGCTCATTATTTTCATTTCCCACCTCATTTTCTGTTGGGTCTTCACTTTTGTTGTCAATCGACTTCTCCGCTTCTTCACCCTCGGCAACTGGCTGAGAAGGTGTGGCTACCTCAACAGGCTTATCAGGAGTATCGTCACCTTTTTCAGTTTCCACAGGACTTATAGTCATGATAAATACATCAATTTCTTTGACTTGTTTGTTTGTTGTAGTGTGTAGTACCTATTATTCGAAACCGGGTCCTGCCTCCGAAATAAATAACAACGAGATACCTCTAGCAATCGCGTCGAATTTTTTGTAAATAGGTGTAATATTATATCAAGACCGAAATGATCTTATTGATATGATTTCGTTATTCAGACGGTGAGTTATTGTCAAGCTTTGTCAAATCGTTTGCCAAAAACGACTTACAGTTTTTCCCCCAAATCGATCACAAACTTTTAACTGTTTTTTGAACAGACAATAGCAGATCCCAAGTAGATAATTTCAAGGATAGCAAGCGATCGATAAAAGTATTCAAGATTGTGTCAAGTAAGAAAATAAGTTGAGGAAAGAGAGAAAAGAAAAATGAGGACGAGTGGAAGAGAGGGAAGAAGAAGAAAAAAAAAAAAAAAAAAAGACTAAACAAGAGAGAAGAGAGCGAAGAGAGCGAAGCTTGTGTCAGGTCGAGCTGTTTGGAGGGGTGGAAAATTCGCTTAGTAAGTGCTTGTGTGGGTTGCTTACCTCCCAATCACGAGTTTTGACTAAGCAGAACAAATACCGCCACCCAACCCCCGGATGAAGCGCGCTATTGTAGGCAGTGGTGTGGTGAGTTTCAACGCGACCATCCAGGGTTGTGTGATAAAGGCTATGATCGTAAATTGAATGGTTTGAGGACTTCGAAGAGCTGATACCTGGTGAAAGTGATTGTTAAGGGCTTTTTTTTTTGAGGTTTGAGCAAATTGTGGGGATGATGCATGGCGGAGACGGAATGGCCATCGAGATGGCCATTGAGGAAGAATTCCGAACAGGCAAGGAACTTAACAGAATCTAGCAGACATGTAATGTCTTCTATTGGTTGAATTTTTAGTTCCACTGTCCATGTTTATCTCTTTGCCACCAGCCGTGGTTAGTGCGGCGCCTAACTAATCCGGGCGGTGAAATGCGATATCAATAAACTGCTGATCGATGTGTGAAATGATTGTAGGCGTATACGCTGACCGAATAAAAAAACCAAAAATAGCTAGGCACTACCCGCTATCAATCTTACAGCGATGATGCAGAAAGCTTTACTGTATCCTCGCTTAAGCGTATCATACAAATATAATGCTCAGCCACTCTTTTTTTGCTAGGGTTTCCGTAAAAAAAAAAAAAAAATGCTAGACAAACATTTAATGAAGTGCGAGACTTGTATATATTAACAAGTATCACTGTACATGGCACTTTTTTTTGGTCCTATACCCCAATAAACGATCACAGCTATTATGGAAAACCCGTGTCGTATTCGTTCCATTTGTAACCTCCTCAAGGGTATAAATCGCAAATGCAAAAGAACCAAAACAGTTTTTTTTTATCCAGGATGAAACTGTTGAACCACATGACGACGCTGGTGAAAAGCTATATTAACTTGATTGCATTTTTCCGGAAGTAGTCATGGACACCATATCCTTGGTATAATAACTGCCGAAGCAACGCAAACGCAAGTGAACATAAAAGTATATATACATCTAGAAGCTTTCCAGATTAATACAGACGGGGCCGAGTTGATAAGTGAGTTGATACCTTCATCTTCTGTCGAATTTTCCACGTGGGGTTCTATAAGTGCACAGACAAGAATACAAAGAGCCGGTTTATTAAAGCGGATTGGCAAAAATACACTTATTCGGCCAAACCGTTGTACAACACACACTATATGCACCTCGTATGCAATTGATCAATTATACTCCATGCAGGTGGCTTGAAGAGGGGTTGTTTGTTTTGTGTTTACGGGCTGACTCAAATTTTGAATTTCAAAACAAAAAAAGAAGCCGGTCAAGCAGAGAACGAAAAAGGCGAATATCGGAGATGGGTATTTCAACTTTTTATTATTATTCTAGTTTAATCGCCAATTATAACAAACTTTTGATTAGTATAGAGAGATTAACTTAAAAACAAAAAAAACGGTTGGACGGATCCCAGACGGATCGCCCGGATACCTGGCTCCGGGAAGTTTGAGCCTCAATTTTAAAAATATAAAAAAAGCTCTAAATTCATATCGTTGGAAGGCTGCAACGATCAAATTGGATATTAAGGAGGCTCCGCATCCAAACATTGCAACGGTCGATATTAGTATATTGGGTGTGCAGCGTTCAAAAAGAAAATGGTGTGCAATCGAGGGTCATTCTGGATGCTCTTAAAGGAAAGTTATATTATGCTCAATATCCAAAATATCAAGGCATTCTCGATACAACCCTGAAAAGCCTATGATCTTCGAATATTAGTCCACGCATTTCCTTACAGATTGTCCTTATTGTCCAGCAAGCATCTGACAGCTGTCAAGTATAAATATTCCAAGTAACCAAAATAATTCGGCAACAGCGGTGGCTCGGGCCTTTTTGTTTTTTTTTCTTTAACCTTTAACTACTCTTATCCATATACGGTAATAGCACAGGGACAACCTTTTTTTTTTGTTTTTTTTTCGGCTCGGTTTCGAAGCTATACCCTTTAACAACAGTAATAATAATCAGCTATCGATTCCAGCCAGTTGGTTTCACAATGCATTGAAATAGAATATCTCCTCTCCCGCCAATAGATCCTTCCTTCCATATCGGAAGACGGGCATTAGGCGGCTCCACTCTTAAAAAACCGCCTGAACGGCTTCAACAGTCGCTATTAGGATAACAACGGCAAGGATCAGCCGCCCCTCAGAATGGGCGACCGACTTGTATAAATACCAACGCTCATCCCACCCAATTTTTTCCCTCTTTCTCTTCCTTTCCATTTCCCCAACCAGAAAACTGAGGCTCCTCGGATCGATATTACTTATACGACTCCTTATTAATTTTTTTATTACAGCCCACCGCCGTCTTCGTCTTCGATAAAACTGTTTTGATTCATATTCTTTCTTTTATTGTGTTGCACCGCGCTGTCTCTTCTCCACTGATTTCTCTAAGCCCCTAATTAGGTACATCACTCTGCATATCTTTGTTCTAAATTTAAAAATATTTTGCATTCTGCGCATTTTGACTTTACTTTTTGACTCCTTTTGACCATTGTTGCGTGAGAAGGTTTTTTTTTTTTATTCAACACTTGACGACCCCTTTTTCTCTCTTTTTGATATATTAATTCTTTTCTTCCTCTTACTCCTCATCATTTTTTGTTTTTATTTGATTCGTCAAAGTGGTTTTTGGAACGAAGGACAACGCTCTAGCATTCAATATTAAAGCAGAGACACAAACGAAAGTAATAAAAAGACCCGGAAGAGAGCGAAAAAAAGATTAATAAAAGCGGTCGATGACTCGAATACAGTATTGATTACGGAAAAAAAAAATTTAATCAAGCCATCAACAACTCGAAAACTTTTGTTCTTTATTATTTTGCCACATTTTACAACCAAAAAGGATGGAAAAAGTTTTAGTCTTGGGAGCGACAAGTGTCGTTGGTAGTCATGTTGTCGATATCCTACTCAGCCAACGACAGTATCGAGTAATAGCGGCAGTTGAAAGAACTGAACAAATGGAAGCGTTTCGTCAAAGATACTCGAGCGACGAAAACCTGGCATTTGTAGCATTACCAGATATTTGCCAGGAAAATGCATTACAAGCCATTATGAAATTCAACCAAGATATCAAATATGTAATTCATTTGGCTAATCCAAGTCGCACTGGTGATAGTGACAAGGATATTGATCGAGCAGCAAAAGCTATGAAAAATGTAGTTATTGCTGTTGATAAGCATGATCATGCTATTAGCTCACTAGTGGTTGGATCTAGTTTTGCTGCCATGATCAACGACCCACCTCGATTTCGAGATCCAAACAAGACTTATACCTCGCGAGATGTGAACCAAATCACTAGAGAACAAGCCAAAACGGACAGTTGGAAGGCTTATTTGGGTACAAAAGCATTGGCCGAAACTGCATTATGGAAAACATATAGCGACATGTTTCCCCCACCACGATTTGCATTGACTACGATTGCAATGCCATTGGTTCTTGGTCCACCAATTTACGATACTAATTTCCATGATTTTACCAACACTACCGAAAACGATTACTTTACTAATTCTATCCTAAGCTTTGCATACAACTTGATTGATTCGAATAAGAATAAGAACGACAAGTCTACTTCCGACTCAACCACAACAACCAATACCACCGCATCTATCTCTTCCACGTCCTCTTCCAACAACAACTATCAAAAGATTGCTAATACATTACCGATTCCATTTGCAGTGGATGCTCGTGATGCTGCCATGGCATATGTTAGAGCCATTCAACTTCCACCACAGACGGATCGATGGTTTATAGCCAGCAGTAATGTCTGTGCTCAAAAGATTCTAGATGTGGCCCATGAAGTGATTCCTCAACTATCTTGCCGTTTACCTATTGGTATTCCAGGGTCGGCAGAAGATGAATTGGATCAACAATGTGGATTCGATACTTCGGATTCGGATGAATCTATCGGTATTCAGTATACTCCATTCAATGTAACCATTAAGGACACTTTTGAAAAACTATTGGCCTTTAAACAATGAGTCTAGTAGTTTTTTGTTTTGTTTTTATATATTTTTAAGTTTTTTTAATTTTTTTTTTATACAAAAAAAGCACCCAAAACTATTTTATTTTTTTTTTAATAAAAATTTAGCTTAATGCACTTGTCCAGTCATAACCTCTCCATCGATGATTAAAGTATTTTGCTTGATCTGAATTTGGATCATTAACCCATTGGCCACGTTTTCTAGCGGTTGCCAGATCAACTCGAGGAAGAATCCCAGCTAATACTTGTCTTGCAAATCGGTCTCCAGATGGCCAGTTTGCCGAATTTTCAATAATATGGCCCATTCCTCCGTCAATATCAAACCAGACATGGAAATACGGAGCTTGTTTGGCGATTGAAGTGCGGAATCCATACCGGCCTTTATCCCGAGTATTAACGATTTTGTTATGATCACTCCATTCATCAGCCACTTCCATAATTGCTTGATGGAAATATCCTGGCGCAGAAGCGATGGCGGATCGTGGCACTGGTACTGCAAAGATTGAGGCGTGCTTCTGCGGCGACCGGCTGGCGGCACTTTCATAGAATATCACCGCCTTGCCTTGGTCATCCCACATCCGGGTGAGGCATTTCATGAAATTCCGAATCTCCTCCCATTCATCGTCATCGCATTCAAGTGTGTTCATTCGGTGGTCCAAGGGCACAATCACACACGTGCCCTTGGCGATGGCAGGGTCTGGTGGTAGACATAAATAAGTTCGAATAGCCATGGTAATAATTGTGGTTAGTGGCCGTTCTTTGCCTTCAGTACATAGCCAACATTTGTCAATATACTGGTTCAGCTGCTTGGTCTTGGCTATAGCTCTGCTTTTTATAGCCTGGTCGGAATCTCGTGAGACCTTGCCGAGCCGCTCGGCAATGTCGTCTTGATAGTCCGTGTCGGTAGAAAAAGTTCCGGTTTTGGCGATTTCTTGAGCCATTTTTTTGCCAAAGAGATCTTCACCTCGGGTTTCGATTTCTTCTCGTAGCATGTCTTGGATACTAGGGTCGTCATCACCAGTTTGGGTGCGACTGGTTGGCATGAACCGTTGGTCTATTACCTTGACATTGGACGGTGATTCAGCTGTTGCCTTGTCGGTGTCATCTTCGCCAGTGATTCTGTTGTATTCTTCATTCAATTCGACTATCCGTTCTTTCTGTCCTTTGAGTTCCGCTTTGTAGATTTCGGCCTTGAGTTTATTCAGTTTTGAAACTGGATCGTCTCTGCCTGGATCATCGTCGATTTGGGCGACTGGTTGTTTTTCTTCACCATCGCTGCTATCGAACCCTAGGTCTGGTTCTTCGATAACCCATTCGCCATCATCTTCCTGATCTACAACTTCTACCGTTTTGGCATGTTTGCGGCTTGGTTCTGATTCATTGTGGTGGTGGTGATGGCGACGATATCGGCGGCTATCACTTCGGTGATGTCTATCCCTATTTTTATCTTCATTGTCTCTTGATCGATGGCTACGCTTTGACCTGTGACTTTGTTTATGTACATGTTTTGGGTCGTCACTTCGTTTACTTTCTCGTTCCCGTTCTCTGCTTCGTTCCCGTTTTTCCCCCATTGTTATCGTGATAGAAAAGAGGCTGGGAGTTTTAATTGGTTTTTTTTCGACCTAACAGGAAAAAAGTTTTGAGATACTTTTAACGAACTCACGTAACTTTTTGGATTGGGCTGGTTATTCTTATTATTATTATTTTTGGTAGAGATGGCTAAGTATTGGTGTGATCTTTGCAAAACTGTAAGTTGTTTTGATGCTGTTGTTTTTTTTTTTTGGCTAATGATATATTTTAGTTTGTACACGATAGCAAAGCTAGCAGGTATCAACATGACGACTCCCCACGGCACAAGAATAATGTTGAACGGCAAATCGGTAACCTGCAGCGGCAGAAACGGGAGAAGGAGCGCCAGAGTTTACAGGAACTACGAGCATTACAAAAAATGGGTATAAATGTTGGCCGAATACCAGCGGATTCTAGCACCACATCGACAAACACTGTCAAGAAAAGCGGCGGTGCAACCACAAGCAAAAGTACCAGCACGACAGAACAAGTACCAGTAGATGAAAACGGGAATTCACTGGTAATTCATGAAACCATCCCTGATAGTGGGCTGATTGCACAAACTCCTGGCGAGTGGACTGTGAGTGAACCAAATGAAAAGAAACGGAGCCATGATGAAACGATAGGCGATGCCGGCGGTGAAGGTGAGGGTAGGAATTACACGACCAAGGGGGAACAAAAATCGGAAGAATTAACAACAAAGGTGTATCGGCCGCCACTGGATTTGGATAACCTGAATAGCAATAATACGGCGAAAGTCAAGAAGGAAGAGGGAGATAATGATGAACCTAAGCCGGCAAAGAAGTCTCTGTTCAAGAAACGCAAGGTGGCATCTAAGTAATAATAATTTGGGGTTTGATATCCAACCCTTTGCATTAGCTGGATATATTCGTTCTACTTTGAACTTGGAGTGATCTAAGTTCATTGGTACCGCCTCATGCGGCTCATGATTATTCCAAACAGCCAACCACGCATGTATATAGGAAGAGCGCTTTGCTAAGTATTATGTACCACATAAAATAAAATTAATTAGCATTTATTTTATGATGAACAAAGGCTAGTTAATAGTTCGGATGGGTTATCAACGGCTGATGGAACTGCATTGAATTTTTAACTGAAATAGCCATAGTAATTGTCGGTATATGGGGGGCAGCTCAGAGCACAGAGAATAGAAGCGGGTATCACTGGTGGATAAAAGTGACAAGACAAAATAGAGCTATTCTGAATTTTTGATGTATATTCTTAATTGCATTTATATTATAGTTCACTGTATTTAATAACTGTTCTGCAAGTAATTCCAGGAACAACTTTATATAGATAGAGCTAGATAACAAAACAGAGTCTCGTGGGATCACACACTCCATTTATACTTTTCCTGTCGGCCGCCCTTCCAGCAGATAGTTGCAGTTTATCAGGGCTTTATATAGGTATCGGTCAAAGTTCGGCGTGTAATGCCTGGGATTGAGACACTAATGTCTTATTTCACGAAACCTTCAGTATATACTTCAAAACTTGGTCTCCTTGACCTGTTCCTTCAGCTTAGCACTGGTGTAGTTTGCGACCAACTTATCTGCAAGCCGAGCTAATGCATCGGAGAGGCAATTAAATCTTTCGATCGTGAGGTAATTGTACACCAAGGCCAGCCGGAGCTCTTGTACCCTGCGGATCTTGAATTCTATGCTGTAGTACACCGCATTGTCCTCAAATACTTCCATTTGATTCTGTCGGCGGTATTAGCTGCCGGACAGCCGGGATGGGCCAGGCAAATGTCGTGCATCGGGATACATGCACAAAAAATCACCAGTTGTCAGTTCAGGCGGGCATGCACGGGATGGTTTTAACCAAAGGAGAAGCAGGATGAGTTTTTAGATCATCTGATAATAAAATCATAATATGCATAATTCCCTGTGTGTCAGGATAGTTTAACGAGCCCATCGTTCCATCGCATACAGCGGGTGAGATCGCTCCGCTCCGTATTGTCGTCCGGGTCGGAGGATGGAGCAGCTTTAAGTGACTTGCCATTTAATGGCTATAGCCCATCTTAATTTTATTCCTCGTGAACCAATTAGATTTCTGAGAGACGAATTATAATATATGACGACACGATACACTGTGTGTCGTGGCAATGGAATGGACCCTTTAACTGGCAACTGTTAGCGGGGGAGCAGTCTTTTTTGGATTGCATATACAAAAAAATAATCGGCCAACTTCGGATCCTATAGCATGAAACAACCAGCAAAAATAATCGGATCGATGGATCTGTCCATTGGATTGACGATCGTGTTTTGAAAAGCAAAGCTTCAAAAGCTTACATGATATTTCGGCTTTATGCATACTTTCATGTACAATTTTTATATTCTATCCACCATCGGTTGAGGAGTCCCGCAAATCAGGGATGGTATGATTGGAGCGGCGCCCCTTGGGTTCTGGCGCGGCTTACAATTCAACAAAACAACCCCCCAAACGCATGGTACCCACGTGTATAGATGTGGTTCAAAATATTATTCGGCATGCACCTTTACGATTTCGTTGCTCTTTCACCTAAGACGGAAAAGGAAAAAAGTACGAAAATGGTTAACACAAGATCCATAGCCAACCAATCGCTGTGTTGGATGTTTTGAGCCAAAATTGACATAATTCACTCACAGAAATAACGAACGTTGCGTCAACCCTCTAGCTATTGCCCATAGGTGCACAGTCATAGACATGGCATAGATCCTATCTCTGCCTCAACTTTAAGACAATGAACCCCCACACGTCACAACCGTCCGATACCCTCTGAGACAGGGACACCGTCATGCCAACAAAAACAGCGTTAAAATCGGATCATCCAGTTCCATGGAAACGGCACTGCTAAAAAGAAAAATAGATCATAAAGTGGAGATGCCTGTTTCACGGGAAGGAAGCAGTGAAATCTCTTCCGTTTCAAGCGGATGTATGCATAACGGCTGCCACACAGACGCGCCACGCCACATAATATCTACAGACGAACTAAACTAGGTTGGCTTATTTTCTCAGATAAGAGCCAGAATTCCAATTCAGCGTATTAAAAATAAAAATGCTCAAGAAATATTGTTTTTGTGGCTGCAGCTAGCTGGTGGATTGGCGCCAATCATAACCTATGAGAGTATTTTGCCGCTTGACTGCGAGGTTTTTTTAAAACCAGTTACAATCTGATTGGATGGCCGAGCTGTCATCGTACTGACAATCGACAGTTGCTTAATTTGGACAGTGGTCTGGTTCAAACTTGTAGATGTTAGAATCGCTTGCGCTGGAGTTATTTGGCTTTCTTAAAACTATATAAAGGTGTCTATATATCCTGTTCCTGGACCTTTTTTTCTCTATCTTCTCAAGACAAAAAACCAAACAAAAACAAACACTTCTTTTTTTCTACTACGAAACCAAACCAAACTCTATCAACAATGTCTCCATGTTCCACTTGCTCCTGTAACAACTGCAACTCTTGCTCTTGCAACTCTTGTTCTTGCTCTAACTGCAAATAAGCGCATCGGCGTTTGTCTTTTTTGTTCTCTCAATTCTTGATGAGATGATTCGGGGATTTTGAAAGGAACATACTTTTTTTTTCCATTGCTTTTCAGGGCCATTCAATATGTTACTAGTATTTTAAAATACATCTTTTATTATAAACTGCTTTCCTTTTTCCCTTTTTATTGGTTGTTTATTGTAGTGACCACCCGACTTGGCGATAATCTACCCACCCCTGGACACGTGTGGAGTGCCCATCTTTTGTTGAGTGCGGCGCATCATATTGGTGGGGGGGGGGGGGGGGGGGGGGGGAGAGATTTAGAGTCCTAAGAGGTGCTCAAGCGCAAAGCAGGAAATGTTTTCCGTAAATCTCTTTTCCTATGACTTTGTATTGCACAAACTCCTTGGATCGTTGACAGTATAGCCTTATCACATGATAAAACAAGACTGTATCGTACTTGGAATGCAGACCAAGCCAATGCCAGTCGCCTGTTTCAACACTCTCGAACTCTCCAGATTTCTATCATAGGTTACAACTTTGCGCACTAAGTCTGTCAGCATGTATTCTTGCTTGTAGTCCCTGAAAACACCATCAGCAGGATTTCTAGCCGGCAGTGGTACCTGCTCTATACTGGTCGTATTGCGATCAAACCCCTCCGTCAAGCAGTGTGTCGCCGGCGAAAGAGTGCCGTTGTGAAATTGAAGAGATACCTCTAGCCCGAAGCTTTAGAAGCCAGTTTAACAGAATCCAATCGGACAAATGCAAATGTATATATATATATATATATATATATATATACGTAGCTGTTTTATTTGGTAAAAAGATTACCTAAAGAGATGTGCGGCTTGCGGCTTACAATTAAAAAAACAACCCATTTGGTAAATTCCATTAAGTATAAACCGCCACAAATCTTCAGTTACAAGGCATAGTACCGCATACATAAAGTCGATATGCAGGTATATAATGAATTATACAAGTAAAGTTCTGCATTAAATTGATCGTGCTTGGGGAAAAAAGTCCTAAAGAAAAGCCGGGAAATGTTTTCCTTTTCTTGCATAAAAAGTTCAAGTTTCCGTACATGCCAACTGTTCTCGTGACCGTGAGGAAGCCCAGTGGCAACTCTTCCAACAGCCTGATCAAAAACCTTTCTGCCTTTGTACTGGCCAATCAAGAATCAGGGTTGCTTCATCTCTCATGGAAAAATGCGGTTCAGCGCGACCTTCGAGTGGCCTGTTTACGAATGGGTGAAAGTTACACTTGGTTTTGTTCCAAAAGAAAGTCAAAAAATTGGCTATTCGTTCATATCATACCGACTCACTGGTGACACTGAAGAAGCCAGTTCCAAGTAAGCTTAACACAGCCTGACTTCCGAAAGAAGCGCGATTTTTGCTGCACCATGTGGCATCGAATTTTCTTTCTTCTTCGATAAACAAAATTCGTCGCGGAAATACCGCGGAACGTTTGGTTTTTTTAAAAAAATATCAAACCTAGTCGGGTTGTAATAGTAACGTTAATAGTAATGCGATATTTTCGCTGCCAAGTGAAACCCTCTATTAGGAACGCTAAAACATGTTTTTTTCTTCAAATTCCGGAACCATCCAATCTCGCAAAAGTCCCGCAGAGCGATTTTCGCTGCGGCTTTTTCGCTAGTCACAAGCCTGCCATGCCATGCGCAGGCAGGCGGGGCGGTATAAATATCTCCGGTTTCCTTCTCCAATTTTTTGTCTTCATTGATCTCAACAACAGCAAACAAATTCAACAGCCACACAGAATCTCTCTATCATCGAATCGACGAAAAGAAATAACAAATGCCATCTTCTTGTAACTGTACCAACTGCACATGCAACACTTGCAAGTGTACCTCTTGTACCTGCAATCCATGCGAATGCTCCACTTGTAAGTGCAGCTCTTGCAACTGTGGATCCAAGTGTGAAGGTGAACACAAATAAAACAAGGCGAATGAATCCTTGGATGAATTAGCGAAGGATCATGTAATAATAACGCTAGGAGGAGAAACGGCTTATTTATTATTTTTGTTCATGTATTATTGAATTAAAACTATTTTTATCAATATCAAAATAACGCAAACTCAACATTTCAGACAACTCTGAACATTCTATTATATATACACAAAAAACGTAGTAAAAAAAAACAGCCAACAAAAATACAAAAAAAAAATACAATCAATATTAGCAAAATCCTCTTTTTTCTTTTTCTCTTTTTAAGTCCATTCTCTTGTTTGGCCTCGGACAAGTTCAAGCAATTTCCATCCATTAGTCTCGGCATTGTCCATCTCTTCAGGAATTCGAGTAATCACCAAAGCATAAGTCGACTGTTGGATATGATCTTCCATGCCTGCTGCAACTTCACCAGTTTTAGCGTTAATATACATGTGAACTTCTTGCGCTCGGCATCCAATCACATATACTGGGATCTCTGATGGTTGCAAGATCTTGGCGTTAAGAATGTCCACTCCACGGATATCCAATACTCGTCCAGCAGATACCAACCCCTTTTCCTTGTATTGTTTAGCAGAAGCTGCATAAATGTTAAATGGAGCTTCAGACAACCACATCTTCAATACTCCTTCATCGCCCTTGACATATGCATCCAAAACTTCTGGAAGGATATACGACCGAACATCGTTCATGAACTCATCTTGACGGAAATTTGGATCCATCTGTCTGAAAAGCTTCACGACTCGTGCACTTTCAGTTTCTTCAAAAAACCATCCAATCTTATCAGTCACTGCTCGGAATGAAGATACCAATCCATTCTCTGACTCTTCATAAGCCAACCTGGCGTCAGCCCATTTCTTACCTAACGGACTCTTGTCAAAGTTGGAATTCCATTTTGGTTCATCTGGTTGAGCAGTGGCGTGTGATTCAACTGCAGTACCAGCGGTATGATCTTCCTTTACAGGTCGTCGGTCAATACCTTCCTTCATTGCTTGTGCTATTCGCTTCTTTGCTTCCAACTCTCTTCGCTTTCGTCGCACTTCTTTATCTTCATATCCACCATATCGATTACTGCTACCATCGTCGATGACATCCTTAACATCTTTGTAAAATTCCGTTTGTCGAATTGGCTCTGTGGCCTTGTCAATACCGTCAACAGTCTTGCTTGCCACATCACGAGTATGCTTCATTGGCGTAGAATCCCAAGTCTTATGGGCAGCTGAGCCTACTACTTTACCAGCCGAGCTGAACCCACGTCCAACAACTGTTGAAGCGGTACTACCACCCTTTTTGGCCCGGTCCATAGCTTCTTTAGCTCTTTGGAAAGCGGCACTTTCGGACATTCGGCCGGTTTCATCTTGAAGTTCTTTGATACCTTGTTGTAGATCTTTATCCTTTTGCCATTCCGTTTTGAAAGTATCCATAAATACTTTGAAAGGCGATTTTTCTGGATCTCCCTCTGCTCGATTGAATCGAATCGCCGAGGAGTGTAAACCAGCAAGAGACTGTCGTAGCCTGGTTGGGTTTTGCACCACCGCTTGTCTTGTTACAACCGTTCGAGCTCCCTGTCGCAACATTTTTTTTTTATGTTTCTCCCTTTATGATAATATGCAAAGTATGATTTGATGGCTGTACAGACAGAAAGTCGAGAACGCTGAGGAAAAAAGGAACCAAAGTATTTGTTTTGGGTGTATGATTCGGTTTTTTTGGCGAGGTTTAAAAAAAAAAAAAAAGTTTTTCACTCCGAAATCTGGAGAGGAATTAAATGATTCACCCACACATTGCAAAAAAACAGTTGGGTGGCCAAAATCTGGTGTTATCCGCGGCCACGCCTCGGAGCATCGATCCGCGCCATATGGGGCGCTAACTGTCACGCGTGAGAATTTGGTGGCAAATTACCGCTACGGGATTGACAATGATATTTTCCCATAAGGTTTGCTATATTTGGTTGGTTGGGTTGGGGTACATTGTTTTTATGGTATTACGGAATGTATATGCTGGAGCACTGAATTAAGGAGTTCTAAACGAGCCTATACCCACATACCTGATCGAGATCCACATCGTTCAGCACTCAGGTTAAATGGTTGATACAGATTTGTTAATACCCAGGACTCTGCACTCCAAGGCCTAGACCTAGATAACCAGTTTGAAGCTCCAATCACCGATAAGATACGCAGTATGATTAAAACAGGCATCCTTTGTGAATCCTTCAAGCCCAGAAAGTCCGAACACACCACACCTTGAACTTGAGTACAATCCTGGTACTGTCAAAGCCCACCTACCTTTCAAATGGAGTAGAGCAGTACCACAACTTAACGTTAAAATACCTGTGCGGCTCAAACATGCATCACGATTTGCCGCACGAACTATACCGACCAGCCCCTATCACTTGCCTCCCAGCTGCTCAAACGTGCTATTGGTCACACCGCCACATATGGAGCAATAAAGAGAGCAATGATTATTATCACACGATATTTATCTCAGGACGCTAATTATTAACCAAGCGGCAGATCCACCGATTTCAACCATCATCTTTAAAATAAAACACCACACAAAACACAAACAATACAATCCACCAAGCATATGCGAGATTGGCCCCATCATTATCTTAAACCTTGTCCTCGTATACCGTTAATTATCATCACTCGCGCTAGGGCCACACTTTCAGTTCCCTAGCGATGTCCCAATCCCTGGCTTGGCGCCTGCGCTATAACTTGCACGGAAAATTTGGCAGGGCAGTTTATAAGATTAACTACAAAAAAAAAAGCGCCAAGCCGGCCTCTCTCTCTCTCTCTCTCTCTCTCTCTCTCTCTCTCTCTCTCTCTCTCTCTCTCTCTCTCTCTCTCTTTTCCCTCATTTCATCACAGTTGAAACGCGCACTTTGTCAGCTTTCTTAAAAGCCATTTGTTATTGCATGGTCCAAGAAACCCATACTCGAGAAGAACAACGCCACATTCACTTGAAATTTCACTCCTGTTTTTCTTCGAGGTGGACCTGATAGAAACTTAGAACTGGTCAAGTTAAGCGCAGTTTGGTTTGTGGCAGGGCGCAGAGATTCTATTTTTTTTTTTTTTTTTAGAGAACCACCAGCGGCAAAAGTCTTACAATCTCTGACAATGGTACGACAGCAAGACACAAAAGAGAAATACAGCTACTAACCACATCTCGTTAGGAATCAAACAATTTGTCGTCAAAAGGCAAAAGGATCAAATCGTTTTCTGAAATGACATCTCTGAGAATTGGCCCAGGGTATGCTTTTGACCACTACCGAGTTTATATGCGTTTGGAAACTAACATGATTAGGCGAGGTCGAAACCGAACTGGTTCAGGAAGATTTGGTGGATACACACCGTCAAATACGCTACAATCTGCCAGCCCTTCTAATAGTTTTGGAAACGATAGCAGCGATGATTTGATACCACATAAAGGACAGCATGTACAGGCACAGATAGCAGCTCCAGCCCGCAGTATTAAGGAAGTTCCGGTATTTCCTCGTGATACGATAATAGCACAACAAAGCCCGTCACCGCCTCGTATTGTTCGAAAAAGAAAGGAACCCATTCAAAAGAAAAGGTCAGTATTAGATGAAATCAACAGCCATTTGACTGAGGCTCCAGCGTCAACTTATGCCAGAAAACGACCATATCCTTCATCTGAGCATGCGATTAAAAAACCGAAAACTAGCAGTTTTAATACAGTTCGAATCACTGACACGTCCGATAAAAGCAATGATACGATACCTAACGGCTCGCTGACTCCAAGTACAAGTATTGAGTTGTCGAGACTACAGATGGGGGCATATGTTTCAGCCGACACGAGCAAGACCAGACTGGTGGTATCATGGCCGGTTGAGAATGGAGTTCCGAAGCTTAATCTAGCAGTGAAGGATATCATTAGACCTGAGCGATTTACCTATAAACATGATGATATCCAGCGTTTCCAAACAAGTCCGTCGAAGAAGGACCTTATTCTACTTTTCAAAAGGGAAAGGTCAATTCCTAATAATCCACAAGACCCTCCAACAAATCAAATTTATTTCACCGTGAAGAAGAAAGAGTCAGTAGAAAGCTTGTCAAAGCTGGTTGACCAGCTAAAAAATGGCGGGTTTGAAGTTGAACAAGTTACAGAATCGGATATTAACACTGGAAAGAATTGGGCCAAGCAACGTACCAGTCCAACATCAATCACTACAAACAAACACCACCTCGAAAACAACAACAACGCGTCGCAAGCTTCAGTACAAGGGAGTATTTTTTCACCATATGTTGGCAAGACTGGTAATCGTCTGCAATCCCTAAGTAATCATCAGCATCCATCTGTTGAAATGAGTTCACGGAAGCCTCCCGTTACGTATGCTCTTCGTCGACGCGGTTCGTCTTTGATACCGCAGCAAACTCCTCATGGCACTTTTCATGAGCCGATGGAAGTTGATGAAACTGATGATAAACATAATAATAATAAGAATGATGATGATAAAAACGACGGCAAGGAGGAATTTGGATTTAGAAGTCTTCGATCGACTGCTGAATCTGAACGGCCCAAACGGTCCACCACACAAGCAGCGGGGGAAAAGGCTGAAGCAAAGAAGAAGGAAGATGAAGCAAGGATGAAGGATGAAGAAGCACGAGTGGCTAAAATGGCGTCAAATCGTGAAAGAAGTGTCAAAGTATTTGGTTCAAAGTTTACACATACATTTTCAAATGATAAAAAGAGTGTGGAGGTTACAGTGGAAGATTTCAATAGGCTGAATGATTATGAGTTCTTGAATGATACAATGATCAATTTCTTTTTGAAGTATGCCATGGATCAGCTTCATAAGCTGGATCAGGAAGATAGCAGGAAGGCTGCAGCAAATGTACATTTGTTCAACACTTATTTTTATGCTCGGTTGTCTGAAGGTAAAACTGGGTACGAAAATGTCAAGAGATGGACCTCGAAAGTTGATATTTTCCAGCACAAGTACATTATTGTACCGATTCATGCCAGGATGCATTGGTACGTTGCAATTATTTATAATTTACCAAAGTTATTGGAAACACAAGCGAAACGAGAAAAGCAGGCGAAAGAGGATGATGAGTGTGAAGTCGAAATGGAGGTTGGAGATACCAAGAATGATAGTGTTAATGAAGAAGATGACGAGTCTTTGATTCGAATTGCAAATGAAGTGCAAAGTTCGCCGCGCCGCACCAGAAACGGTGGATTTACTGGTTCATTTCTGAAACCAAAGACCAAACCAAGAACTAAGTTCAAGTTTCCAAAGCCAAGGGCTCAAGATCCTGAAGACGCTACGTGTATTTTTGTTCTTGATTCATTGCGTGGATCTGGTGCCGGTCATGGTACGACTCAAAAGGTGTTGAAGGATTATATTGTGGCGGAAGCCAAGGAACGAAAGGGTGTTGATATTGAACGTGAGTTAATTTTTGGATTCAACCCATCTTGTCCTCAGCAGCAAAATTATTGTGATTGTGGAGTTTACATTGTGCATTATGTTGAAACTTTTTTGCGTAATCCCGAAAAATTTGCCAACTTGGCGGTGGCAGGAAGAGCAGGGAAAAAAGCTGATCCAGAGGTGAAGAATGAAATGCAGCAACTTTGGAGGGAATCGGAATTGCCTAACAAACGAAAGAACTTGCGTGAATTAGTCTTGAGGATAAAAGGTGTTGACGAGAAGACGATATTTGAAAGTACTCAACAAGCATCGCCGCCCCTTCCGTCTAGTGATACCACTCAAGAGAAGCTTGCTGCAGCAGAGGATAATGCTTCTACGACAACGGCATTTAATAACTTGCATTTGAATGATGGGACGCCTAGGGGGAGAGGGGAGTTTGATAATTCTTCTGATGAACGAACTGCCACACCATCTTCTACGACTACTACTGAAGCTAATGCTCCGACTCGGGCTCCATCTGAGCCGAAAGAGAACTCAAAGTCTGATAAATCAGATACGGAAGACGCCGTGGAAAATCCAAAATCTGAGGAACCAAAGGTAGAAAAGCCACCAAAACCAGACGAACCACCAGCCAAGGTGGAAGAAGACGATGATGATGAGGACGATGTGATGGTTGTTGAGAGTAAACAAGTTCAAAAAAGACAACAATTCCGGAAGTTGGATACTGCCAAGTCCAAAAACTAATATGCTTTCTGTCTCCCGTGCTCGTCTTCGTCTTCATATTCAATTTAATTTAATGATTATTCAATGCATGTATATACGTAAAGTATTTACCAGTTTTTTTTTTTTTTCTTCTTGCCCCTTCTCCCCCTTTTTTCCAGCCGCACTGTATATATTGGGTGGGCTTGATTTACCTCGCTCCCAGCTTTTGGAAGTCCTCTAACATTGGACGAAGCTGAACAAGAGGACTGAGAACAATATGGATCGGTTACCGGAATACGTACTGACAACGATCTTCGAGCAAGTGGATACCAGTGATTTATTAGTACTTGCGTGTGTTTCAAAGAAATTCCATGCGTTGGCCAGTTTATTGATTTCATATACTTTACAAATCGGCTGGGATACAGAACTATATGCTGATGACTGGGCCTTTACAACCAAAAAGATCAACACCCGTCGAATGCCATACTATCTAGAGCAGGGTGTGTTTGACGTAAAATTAAAAACGTATATGAAAAAGATTGTAGTCTCGGAGAGCCGTGGGTCTTGGGATGAAGTGAAGGACATGGTGGATATTATAAAGAGTCGAGGGTTGGACGAAAAGCTGAAGATCATTGAGATTCGCAACCTGCAATTCCCACATCGTGAAGAAATTGACTTTGTGAATTGGGTCAGTAGGGAATGGCGGAACGTGAATATGATTGTTTCACTGCAAGTACGTAAGCCAACGCGAGAGATAGATACACTCGTCCTGTCTCCATCTGTGCGGCAGTTAACTTTGAGTTTATCTTTGGACATGCTGAGTGAGAGTGAACATTCGGACTCGGAAAGTGACTGGGGATCGGATGAGGAGGATGAGCCTGAGAGCTTTGACTTTATACTCGACACGATACAACTGCCCGGGGATTCCAAACTGTGGGATTTCAAAGTCGTATGTGATGACGATGACGCAAGCGATCAGGTGGCTATCAGTGAAACGAAGATCAACCACTTTCTTCAAAAATGTCCAAACCTCAGAACTCTTGTGCTTCCTCGGAGTGTAAATTTGGATGAAATTGAATGGAAGCCACGCGAAATCAACCCTGAGTAAGGCGCCGCGGTATTGTTCCAACGGCCACATTATCAAACGAGCTTCCCGCTTAACTGCACCGGAGTCGTGCGGAAAACTCGCTGCAGCTAGACATATTTATCCCAGCGATGATAGCTGGTCCGGTATCTGGTGCATAGTGCTGTGTCCTTCGTTGGCGTTGACCCTATTAGGATAGCAGGTTGATAGACAGCCGCACCTCACATTATAAAGTCCTAACTACCTTGTAATTAAACAACCGACAGGTATACATTATTCGACAAAACGATATAAGTCATAGTGCGTAAACTACAATCTACTATCAAATCACAGCTTTTTTCGTCTTTCTTTTTTAATTACATGCTGTATAACCAAGATCCAGATACAGCTGACGCTGACGCTGAACCGGGTAACACCCCTACCCAGTATAAAAGAAACCCACTTTACAAATTTTCGGCGCTTAGCAAACCTTTCTTCCTACACCTCACTTATCCACGGCTTTTGCTAGTCTAGTAGGAAGCTGGCCTAGTTGAGATTCCTAAACCTCGCCGAGTTCCGATATGAATTTTTTCAGGGGGATATCAGATTCCAACTGTCGAGCCGCGTTATATTTGATGAGATAGTTATTTGGATAATGACTAGCTGATTCTGTCTATTGCCTGCGTGTCTCCAAATTTGCTAGGTTGGATGGTATGTATTGTGGATGGTTGATTTATCGGCTGAACTGTTGCTGGCTTGTGGGCATTCGTTCTTGGACGTCTAATCAAACCCTTTGATTTCGATATCAATGTTGGCTTGTGCGGTCGGTTGTTCACCAAAGGAATACCTGGGCTACACTTCCATCAACCACATGCATGCCTTTTCAAAACCAAATGCTACTGGGGGGTTTTAATACTCTGTTGATACCAAATTTTGGTGCGATTTTTACTACGATTTGGTTGTTTAATACCCTGATAATAAACCATTTGCTCACGTAACTATAAATATATAATGTCTGGACTTGGTAATAATACAGTAAACGTCAGCACGTTTGTGTTGCAATTTTTTTCCTAATTTTTTTTTTCCCTCACTCACGCACCCGCTTCAAACACTACTAACTTCCACACATTCTTTTCCCGAGAATAGCCACTCAAGTTAAAAAAAGTGAAAAGAAATATTCTACTCAAAAGTTGACTAGGTCAAACGATACTTGGGCCAATTTGATTTGTTTTGGAGAAGTTCATTTCCGTTTGCTTTAGTCCGTCTTGTTTGTGGCGTGCTTGTTTTTTTCCTGTGGAAATCGGTGGTTCCTGTTTGATACATCGAAAAAGGGTTATATATACTACCATCGTTTTCGAAAAGAGGCTGCGAATCTAACGCATTTTATCTTTTGGTCTGTTTGGATTCCATTTGGCCACATTAATATTTATTTAATCGCATTTTTCACGCCAGCGAATTCTATTGCAAGTGTTTTGCCGGCCTAAGTTTGAAATTGGTTCTTTTTTGAAATTAATAACGCCGCTCCCTTTTGTTTATTTGCAGGGCAGAGTGATATCTTATCAAGGATTGATTACCAAAGTTTTTATTCATTGATTCATTTTTTCAACTCTTATTTTTGGAATTGTGAGTATCTTTTTCTTTTCTTTATCGTCTTTGCAGTCATACTTTTTTTTCATGGTGTACCATTTTGTGGCTCATCCGGGGTTTACGAGTATCACTGTCGCGTTATTTTAACGATGCCAATGAACAACCATACTAATAAACATTCTAGATCAGCATTTTTAGTATTCTATCATGTCACAAGACGAAAACGGGTCTGCAGTTGGTACAGTCAACGGGTATGAACCAATGGCTATGGATGAAGATGGAACAAGATCGTCATCTGCTGTTGACTTTGACATGAACCCAGAACTATACGGGCTTCGTCGAAGTCGTCGATCTCATAACGCTCCAGAACGGCTCACTATTGAACATGAATCGCGTCGTCGTAATTATGCCGAGTCAAGCGGTAGCAACGATGATAGTGATAATGCTCCAAGACGCCGAGGGGTAAAAAAGAGCCGTGCTCAAACGCCTCCTGCTAAAGTTCACTACGAATTATCCGAATCAGATGGTGGGGATGAAGATGATGAAGACTTTTCTACTTCGAAACGTTCAAAAGGTGTTCGTGGTGGCTCCAACAAGAAACGCCGTTTGGTTAAAGCTGATGACGATGGTAGCGATGAGACTGCGGCGTACGCAGCTGAAATGCGGTTCTCCAGTCGAAATAGTAGTAAAGTCGTCAATTATAGTATTGATGATGACGATGATGATTTTGAAGAATCGGTGAGCTATCAGCCTCAAGACGTGGAATACCATCGTGCTGAGCCTGTTGATCTTGGACCTGTTGACGCTATTGATCAAGTTTTGGATCATGAGCCAATTGAAGGTGCAGAGGATCCAGAAGACCCAAGGACTGGGTTGCAATATTACATCAAATGGCAAGGATATTCTCATTTGCATAATACGTGGGAACCATATGAAGGACTGAAGCAGTTTAAAGGTATGAAGCGTCTTGATAACTATATCAAACAGGTGACATATGATCAACAAGTCCGTAGTGACCCCGGTACCACACGTGAAGATATCGAAAGTATGGATATCGAAGCTGAGCGACGTCGTGATCAGTATCAAGAATACATGATCCCTGAGCGGATCATTACATCTGATCGAGTAGTCGATGAAGAAGGGATCACTCGGCTTCGATACTTGGTCAAGTGGAAACGACTCTATTACGACCAATGCAGCTGGGAAGACGCAGAAGAAATTGCAAAGATGGCTCCTCGAGCTGTTGAGCAGTTTCAAACCCGTGCCCAGTCTAAAATTGCCCCATCTGCTTCTGTTTCTTATGGCAATGGTGCCCGTCCAAGGTTTGAGAAATTGAGTGAACAACCGGCGTTTGTCAAGAATGGTGAACTGCGAGATTTCCAACTTACTGGGCTGAACTGGATGGCCTTTTTATGGTCTAGAAATCGAAATGGTATTCTTGCTGATGAAATGGGACTGGGTAAGACTGTTCAAACTGTGGCATTTTTGTCGTGGTTGATTTATGCTCGAAAGCAAAATGGTCCATTTTTGGTCGTTGTACCGTTGTCAACTGTCCCGGCTTGGCAAGAGACTTTGGATAATTGGTCCCCAGATGTGAATTATATTGCATATCTTGGTAATACTCAAGCTCGAAATACTATTCGGGACCATGAATTTTTCATCAACCCCACGTCGAAGAAGGTCAAGTTTAACATTCTGCTGACCACATATGAATATATTCTCAAAGATCGCTCTGAATTGGGTCAGATCAAGTGGCAATTTTTGGCTGTTGACGAAGCCCATCGGTTGAAGAATGCCGAGTCCAGTTTGTATAGTTCGTTGAAGGATTTCAAGGTCGCCAACCGGCTGCTGATCACTGGTACCCCACTGCAGAACAATATCAAAGAATTGGCTGCTTTGGTTGATTTCCTCATGCCTGGTGAAATTGACATTGACCAAGAAATTGATTTTGAAGATCCTGATAATGACCAGGAGATTTATATCAAAAAGTTGCATAACCAGTTGCAGCCGTTTATTCTGCGGCGGTTGAAAAAGGATGTCGAAAAGTCATTGCCGTCAAAATCTGAACGTATTTTGCGAGTCGAGTTGTCGGATATGCAGACGGAATATTACAAGAACATCCTTGCACGGAATTATTCCGCTTTGAACACTGGTGCTTCTGGATCTGCACAAATGAGTTTGCTGAACATTATGGTGGAGCTGAAAAAGGCTAGTAACCATCCTTACTTGTTTCCAAACGCCGAAAATAAGTACCTTTCAACAGTCAATGAGAACACTAGAGAGAATACTCTGAGAGGTATGATTATGAATAGTGGCAAGATGGTGCTGTTGGACAAGCTTTTGGGTCGAATGAAGAAGGATGGCCATCGTGTTTTGATCTTTTCACAAATGGTGAGAATGTTGGATATCCTTGCTGATTATTTGCAAATCCGTGGATTGGCATACCAACGGTTGGATGGTACTGTACCAGCAGCCACTCGTCGAGTTGCAATTGATCATTTCAATGCTCCAGATTCTCCAGATTTTGTCTTTTTGCTATCTACTCGTGCTGGTGGATTGGGGATCAATTTAATGACGGCTGATACAGTTATTATTTTTGATTCTGATTGGAATCCTCAAGCTGATTTGCAAGCAATGGCTCGAGCTCATCGTATCGGGCAAAAGAATCATGTTATGGTATACCGATTTGTTGCCAAGGATACTGTTGAAGAAGAAGTTTTGGAACGGGCTCGAAGAAAGATGGTATTGGAATATGCTATTATTTCATTGGGTATTACTGAAAAGTCGGCACAGGCTACCAAGAAGGAGCCATCTGCTGGTGAATTGAGTGAGATTTTGAAGTTTGGAGCTGGTAATATGTTCAAGGCTGGGAATAACCAAAAGAAGCTTGAAGATATGAATTTGGATGACGTGTTGAATCATGCTGAAGACCATGTTACTACTCCGGATATTGGTGAGTCGCATCTCGGCGGTGAAGAATTCTTGAGGCAGTTTGAAGTGACGGATTATAAAGCTGATGTATCTTGGGATGATATCATTCCGGCAGAAGATCTTGCAAAGATCAAGGAAGAAGAAGAGAAAAGAAAGAATGATTTGTTCTTGCAAGAACAAATTAGCATGTACAGTCGTCGAAATAATGCTCGTCGAGCCGACTTGAACATGAATGAAGAAGATGAAGATGATTCACCAAAGAAGAAGAAGTCGGGTGGTAAAGCTGCTGGTGGTCGAAAGAAACAAGTCGATTTGGAAGGTGGGTTGGATCCAAATAAGCTTGGTGAAAGAGAAATTAGAGGAGTATACAAGGCTATTCTACGGTATGGTGATGTTTCTTCAATGTGGGAAGCTTTATTCGCCGACGGTACATTATCGAACCGTAAGCCAGAAATGATCAAACAAGCCTACCAAGAAATGACTGATACTGCCAAGGAAGCTATCAAGACTGAAACGGAACGGCGTGCCGCTGAACGTGAAAAGGAACTGGAAAAGCTCAAGGCTGAAGCAGGGGATGCTTCCAAACAATCGTCGTATTTGCAACGGCGGAAGGAAAAGAAGGCTATTTTGTTTGAATACAAGGGAGTCAAGAGTCTCAACGCTGAATTGTTACTGCAGCGACCAGAGGATATGAACGTCGTTCGTGAAATGGTTCCAAAGGAGAATATGATTGATTATCATGTGCCCAAGCATATCAAGCCTGTTCATCAATGGGATTGTGAATGGGATCAAGAACAGGATTCCAAATTATTGGTTGGGATTCGAAAGCATGGTTATGGTTCCTGGACTCAAATTAGAGACGATCCGATTTTGGGGATGCAGAATAAACTATTTTTGGAGGAGCATCGGGTGGAAAAGAAGCAAGAACGGGATGCTGCCGCTGCTTCCAAGCCAGTATCTGGTGCTGATGGTGATGGAGCAGCGGCGCCAAATGAGGCTGATGATACCAAGAAAGAAGTCAAGACGGAAGAAAAGAAACCAGAAGATTTGCCAGCTCCAGCCCCAAAGGTCCGAAAGGGCCCGAAAATGCCGGGTGCTGTCCATCTTGGCCGACGTGTGGATTACTTGATCTCAGTTTTGAAAGAAGAAAGAGATGGTGTCGGTGCCAACGGTAATGGCTCTGTTAGTAAAGATGGTACGCCTGCGGCTGAACCAAAGAAACGGCAGAGGAAACCAAAAGACCATACTACTACCACAAAATCGGCTTCTCCGTCTGTTCACACCAACGGCAATACTAAAGCTACTGGTGGCCACCGGGCATCACCGGCAGTTCGAGAATCCGGTGGCAGCCATAAGAACAGTCCACGGCCATCGTCATCCCATTCAAAGCCACGTCCACGTCATTCTCAGTCTCCACAGCGGGATAGAAAAGAATCGACAGTCAACTCCAAGGTCAAAAAGGACCTTGATGATGACAGCAATGACTACCCATCAATGGATGAAGATGAATGCAAGAGTAAGTTGCGTCCAGTAAGGCATTCATTGAAAAAGTTGAGAAAAGGCATGAGTGGGCTTTCAAAGCAGGAATATTCGGCAATGTTGAAGCAAGAATTGTTTACAGTTGGTGATTTTATCGATCAAGAAGTGGTAAAATGCAAAACTGATCTTGAACGGGATAAACAAGAAAAACACTTGTGGGCATTTGCGGCGTACTTTTGGCCGGCCAAGGTGTCGTGGCCCAAGATTCGCGCAATGTACAAGAAAAAGAAGCAGGAATCCAGGCCTTGATAAATATTAATTATTGTTTTTGATGATGACGAAGAACTAAATATTAGAATAATTTGGAAATGAAGAGAATTAAAAAAAAAAAATTTGAAACACACCTAGCTGGCTACCTATATCAGCCGTATTAGGCTCTCCCAGCGTGCGGCGGACCCATGATCGACCACCCCAACAGCGACCGCGACCACCGAAAAAATTTTCAACTTTCCTGCGCGTATATCCCAGCACGGAGTTGAAACGCGCGTCGGAAAACTTTTTTCTCTGCTTTAGGCTCCTTTTCAGGTTTTTCAGCTTGTGAATTTTTCTATCATCCTCACGCACCTTTTTTTTAATTCTTTCTCAACGACAGGTTTTAATAAGAAATCCAATCTTTTTTTTATTAAAAACAACAAAAAAAAAGCCCGCCAAAAAAAATTAAAAAACCCGTTCCTCCAAAAAACAAAAAAAACAACAAACCAAATCAAAAACCAAAAAAAAACTTCAACTTTGACCTTTTTTTTTGTGCATTATAAATTTCCAACATATCTTTTGTGATAAATTTTTTCTAAGCGCTTAAACCACACGACAACCACTCAAAAACATCATCATGTCTACCGACGCTTCTGTTACTGCTGCCGAAAAGGCTATGGAAAAGTTGAACTTGGAAAATGAATCCAAGGAACAACAAGAAGAAGCCACTACTCCTACTTCTACCGAAGCCGCCACTGCCAGCACCAACGCTGAAGGTTCTTCTTCCAACACTGAAGGTGGTGAACAATCTTCTTCTGATGTCCCAGCTACTACTGCTTCTTTGTACGTTGGTGAATTGGATCCAACTGTTACTGAAGCTATTTTGTTTGAAATTTTCAACCAACTTGGTCCAGTCGCATCTATTCGAGTTTGCCGAGACGCTGTTACTAAGCGATCTTTGGGTTACGCTTATGTCAACTTCCACAACTCTAATGATGGTGAACGAGCTTTGGAAGAAATGAACTACAGCCCTATCAAGGGTCGGGCTTGCCGAATTATGTGGTCTCAACGAGACCCAGCTTTGCGACGATCTGGTGCTGGTAACATTTTCATCAAGAACTTGGATCCTGCTATTGATAACAAGGCTTTGCACGATACTTTCTCTGCTTTCGGTAAGATCTTGTCTTGTAAGATTGCCACTGATGACTTTGGTCAATCCAAGGGTTACGGGTTTGTCCACTATGAGTCTACTGAATCCGCTGACATGGCTATCAAGCACGTTGACGGTATGTTGTTGAACGACAAGAAGGTATTCGTTGGTCGACACGTTGCCAAGGAGGACCGACAATCCAAGTTTGACCAAATCAAGGCCAACTTTACCAACGTCTACGCCAAGAACTTGGACTTGGACATGACTCAACAACAATTCGAAGAATTGTTTGGCAAGTTTGGTAAGATTACTTCTGCTTACTTGTCTGTTGATCATGAAGGCAAGTCTCGAGGTTTCGGGTTTGTCAACTATGAAGGCCATGAATCTGCTAACCGAGCTGTTGACGAATTGAACGACAAGGACTTTGATGGTAAGACTTTGTTTGTTGGCCGAGCCCAAAAGAAGTATGAACGAGAAGAAGAATTGAAGAAGCAATACGAGCAAGCACGAATGGAAAAGGCTCAAAAGTATCAAGGTGTCAACTTGTTTGTCAAGAACTTGGATGATACTATTACTGATGAAAAATTGCGAGAAGAATTCGCTGTTCATGGTACCATTACCTCTGCCAAGGTTATGACTGATGACAATGGAAAGTCCAAGGGCTTTGGTTTTGTATGCTTTTCTTCTCCAGAAGAAGCTACCAAGGCTATTACTGACATGAACCAACGAATGGTTTGTGGCAAGCCATTGTATGTTGCTCTTGCTCAACGGAAGGATGTTCGACGATCTCAATTGCAACAACAAATTCAAGCCAAGAACCAATTGCGAATGCAACAACAGGCTGCTGCAGGTGGTCTTCCAGGTCAATACCCAATGAACCCAATGTTCTACGGTCCAGGTCAACCAGGCTTTATGCCACCACCACGAGGTATGCCAATGCCACCAAACCCACAAATGATGCCAGGTGGACCACGAAACGGTGTTATGCCACCACAAGGTCAATGGCCAGGTGCTCCACGACCAGGTCCAAATGGTCAGCCAGTCATGCCATACCCACCAGTTTATAACAATGGTGGGTACCCACCACAACAACCACCACGAGGTGGTGGTGCCGCTGGTCGAGGTGGTTACCGAGGCGGTCGAGGTGGTCGAGGTCCTCAACAACAACACATGCCACCAAAGGATGTTGAAGGTTCTCCACAAGCTCCAGGTTCTTTGGCTGCTTTGGTTAACAGTGCACCAGAAGAAGCTCAAAAGCAAATCATTGGTGAACACTTGTATCCAAAGATCATCTCTCAAGAAGGTGTTCAAGATCCAGAAATTGCTGGTAAGATTACCGGTATGTTGTTGGATATGGACAACTCTGAATTGTTGGCTTTGGCTGAAGATGATGGTGCTTTGAAGACACGAGTTGAGGAAGCATTGACTGCTTACAAGAAGTACTTGGAATCTCAAAAGGAAGATGCCCCAGCTGAAGAAGCTGCTCCAGAAGCATCTGCTTAAATTTTGAGATTGTAAAAAAAAAAAGATGTGATATCTTTTAATGATGCAAAAAAAAAAGTTATGGGTTTTGTGTTTTTTTTTTTTTGTTTTTTTTTTGGAGTTTAGTTATTTCAAAAATTGGGGGAATCTTAAAAAAAAAAAAATTTTAAAATAAAAAAAAAAAGTCTTTAAAATGGGTAAAATTTGTATAGTCTTTTAATTCGATTATGTTTCTTAATATGTCTTTACTTGTCTGTCGTTGATTCTGATGCGGATGATGATTTTTGAGCCTCACGCCTGAGCCGTTCACGTTCTTCAGCTTCAGGTTTGAGTTTAAGTGGGGCTGTTGGCTTAAAAGTGACTTTAAGTTTGCGTCTTATGGGTTCTCCATTTTCATCTTTTTCATTTGGATCGTCCATTCGTTGAATCTGAAGCGAGATTTTTTAAGTTAGCGGTTGTTTGTATTTCCGGTGATCCTGTAAGTAACATACCAGTTGGTAATCCGACATGTAATCGAATCCAAAGTACGTCCCGACAGCCAGCCCGATTAGACCAGCTACTACACGTCCTTTGTGGTTTGGGGCCATCTGTTATAGTTTGATGCAAAAGGGTTTGAGTGAACGGTGATGATAAGTTTGGAGAGTGGAGATAAATTTTCGAAGGTCGTCCCAAGGATACGCCGGGTACAGCGTAAACTGTAGTCCGCGGCTCGTCGAATTAAAGGTGTTGGAATTTCCGAACTAATACGGCTTATAAAGAAGGAAAAATTTAGATATTTTAGGATATAGCAGCTTAGTCATGCTTTGAAAGGCTGTTTGAAAGTACAAGTGGATCTGTGTTAGTCATACAGGTTCATCAAGCCGGGCCGATGCAATTTCAAGGCAGCTGTTGGTGCTGGGAGAGAGTAGTGGCCCAATCTTAGTTTTTTGTTGCCTCCCCTTTTTTTTCCTACTCACCACAGGCCGACTCGCTTTCTCTTTTTGTGACACGCACACACCAGACATGTCTAACCTTCCAAAGCGAATCATCAAAGTATGTATATAGCTCTTTGCAGTTGTGTTGCATCAAAGTAGATGGTAAAGGTACTAACATGATCAAATTAGGAAACAGAACGGTTGATTTCAGATCCAGTTCCAGGCATTTCTGCCAAGCCTCATGGCGACAACCTACGATACTTTGATGTGACGGTTGATGGTCCTACTCAAAGCCCATATGAAGGAGGACGGTTTAAATTGGAGTTGTTCTTACCAGAAGATTATCCAAGTATGTGATGATAACTCGATTAAGATATGGGAGACTAACATGATGGACAAAATTAGTGGAAGCGCCAAAGATTCGATTCTTGACAAAGATTTACCATCCAAATATCGACCGACTGGGGCGAATATGCTTAGATGTTCTCAAAAGTATGTTTTATTGAAGCCGTTTTGTGAGGGGGGAGTTACTAACTAAAGATTTACAGCCAACTGGTCTCCAGCTTTGCAAATTCGAACTATTCTGCTATCTATCCAAGCCCTTCTTGGTGCCCCAAATCCGGTATGCAACAAATCCAAAAAGAACTAATTGAATCCCCGATGGTCAATACTAACCAGTTTCAATAGGACGATCCGTTGGCTAATGATGTGGCTCAAAACTGGAAGGATGATGAAAAGGCTGCTATCCAAACTGCCAAGGACTGGACTGAACAGTATGCAAAGATAGAAGAAGAGGAAGTAGAAGAGTAAGAAAGCATTCTTTGGATTACTCTATAAAGTATTAGTAAATAATCAACAATGGCATGACTGAACGAGCTTTATTTCTTTTAAATTAATAATATAATCCGAAGGGAAAAAAAAAAAAAAAAAAAAAAACATTATGTGTTCAAAAAAAGGTTTATACATCGTATGAAGTTACAATTTTCCTAAAAAATCTAGGTGGTCAATTCCATAATGGTATTGACAACATCACCCTTGTTCTTCTTCAAACTGTTGACAGCCTTGGACTTGGAAGTGTTTGCTTGCTCCATAACAATCTTAATAGATTCAGGGTCGACACCTTCAGCATCAACGTTAGCATCGTCAACTTCATCAGCATCTTCCAATGAAGTTTGAGCCACAGCAGCTTCCAAATCAGCGTTGATAGAAGCTGGGTCCTTTGGAGCTTCACCACCAGCAGCGGCAGCGGCAGCAGCAGCAGCAGCTTCAGGGTCGAGTTGACCACCAGCGCCAGATTGACCCAACATGTTTTGCAAGTTGGCCATGTTAGATTGGGAATTGTCCATCTTAGCTTCACCAAAGACGATATAAGTACCGGTAGCTGGGTTCTTGAACACATCTGGGTCATGGACAGCGAATTGAGTGCCTCGTCCAGTTCGGAAAAAGACTCGGGAAATACCTTCAACCTTCTTCAACTTCAACTTGGCAATCATGCTTCGAGCCTTTCGTTCGTTACGGTTGTGGATAACGACATTGGATCCGTCAACGACTTCTCCTTCTTCTGGAAGTTCTTCAATTCTTGGCTTGGATTCGTCGAGAGACATTCTTTATTGTATTTTGGTCTTTGTGATGAATGATAGGTCAAAGGAGTAGAAGAAAAAAAAAATAAGGAGTGGGGATTGAATTTTTCATTGGTTGAGTGGGTGAGGCCAGCGCAAGCCCAACCACTTGATTTTAACCCGGAAGTGAACGAGCCGCACTACGCCATGTGAGGAATATTAACTCTGCAGTATACCACAGCATTTACTATAGTAGCATTGTTTAGTATCGAGATACGTAAGCTGAATGGTTGAGGATGCTGCTGAAGGTTTTATTACGGAGTTTTTTCTGCGCGATTATTGGCTGGAATTCCGGCGGCACCTGCTTATCTATTCACGAAACTGACAGAATGGTACGTTTTCGAACGTACAGCTGTTGCAAGATTTGGAGCGGTATAAAATTTCTGACTTGAGGAAACGTGATCCCCCATCGGCATAGTTACACTATATTGTTTGCTAGAGTAAACTAAAAAAAAAAGAATCCAATATGCGGCGCTTAGTTGACTTTGTGAGCCGCACGTCTGTCAGGGCGAATCTATTGTAACTAGATCGCTCTTGAGTGGGATTTCGCGCGTAGCCGCTGCGTCCACCACACCATAAAATCCGTCTGAATTTGTCCATTTATTCTCCTCCTCATCCTCATTCTCATGCTCACCTTCACGTGCCGCTGATACACAGGTTTTTAAAGCACAATATGAATTGGAACCCTTTGGACACACCCGAAATCGTCGGGATAGTGGCGGAATATTTGCTGGGTGAAATGCGATTGGACTGGTGCACAGATCGGGATCAAGGCTCATTGGTTGACGCTATGCGGGTGAATCAATTGTGGTTCGGACAATGTGCCAGAATTTTATGGCGGGACAGAGCCACAGCATACTGTTTAACCTACGTCAAATCGCCGCCGAGATACCAAATGTATGCCAAATATTTCCAAGATTTGGAACTGGAATTAGGAACGTGGCGGCAGGAGGACATCCACAAGTTGTTGTCTGATAGATTGGAATGGAATGTCAAAACTGTCACCATCGTCAAATCTTCACGCTGCTCGTTTCCTCTATTGGAGACAATCAGACCATTTTTTTGTCCTAGTCTTCGGCAGATGTCGATTTGTTGGAGTTGGGATGACTTGCCAAGTGAAAATAGAGCTGAGTTCAACCTTCTGTGCCAACAACACCCGCAGGTAAAGGTTCAAATACGCAATTCAATCGTGATCACTCATGAAACAGAAAAGTCTGTGACTGATGTTATAAAACAGTGCCCTGGAGGTTGGTTCAATCTTGTTTTTTCTTGTGCGACAGCGGCGATATTTCATTGTGATGCTATCTTGGCGGAGATTTTTGATCGTAATCCAAGCAGAGTGGCGCTGGAATCGTTATCGGTTGGGTATGCCACTTTAAAGGGTGATGTGTTCAAGGACTACAACAAATGCATGCCTCGGTTGGAAGATTTGACTGTTGATTTGAACATTACTGGCCATTTTTCCGAGTTGTTTCTCCAATGCATGCCCAACTTGAAACATCTCAGCCTGAAGAGCGACCGAGCACACCCTCAGTTTGACTTGGTGCGCAATGTTGTAACCTGGTGCAGAAACTTGGAGACTTTGCACTTTCTACAAAATGTGTCATTGCGGATCAGCTTGCTGGCTTGGCCAATCCGCCCCCTGGTCTCAAGAATTTGTCTCTTCGGTCATGCGGAGGATATGATCAGAAGTTGAACCGCGACCAACTAAATCAACTGACATTGGCATTACCTAACCTTGAAAGCCTTGAGCTGTGCACCAGGGGGAGTGGCATTGCAAATTTTACTCTAGGATTTCTCGCGATTATTGGCCAGAATTGCAGGCATCTGCGGAACTTTATAGTTCAAATTCTCGAAGATAATGGTGATTATCAGCAGCGCGCTGTCTATCTCAAAGATACGACTGTGCAAGATTGGGAGCCTTATAAGCATACAGTCTTGTTTCCTCATGTGACAAAGGTGGAGCTTATTCATGATACCTTCACGCGAGTTTTGCAAGACGCGACTTTAGGAAAAGATGCTCCAGGAGAAAATGTCTTTAAAAAGCATTTTCCTGCTTTGCTTTAGGATGCTTGCTTCACCAGGTCCGGAAAGTTTCCAGGCTTTCATGAGCATCGGATGCGGCTCATCCATTATACCTGAAAAAGAAGATAATCAATATGGAGTGATAACAAAAACGCTAAAATATCGAGTGTTAATTAAAAAAAAAAAATAAGTAAATAAATAGAAGAAAAAGTGAAAAACAAAAAAGGAATATAAAAGCGCATCTAACCATCCGTATCCGTACCCGAGAGTTCGTCCGCAGTTGGGGAAGCAATCTGGGCATAATCATGATCATGATCACTTGCGTCATCTGCCTTTTCTTTTTTGGTTGCATCTGCATTTTTCTCTCCAGTCGTGTCTGCCTTCCGTTCTTCGGCTGTAGGAGATTCCTGTTTCTCTTCCTTGATGGTAGCATCTACTGGTGGCCGGTCCGATAGCCATTCGTCATAATAAGGGCAGTCAGTAGGGTTGACTGGGTCGGAATCATTACACAACGAAAAAACTGGGCATTTCCCGCATGGGGTCTCTGATAACGCGTCTGGTACAATTTTGGTTCCTATTGGTCCACCTCCGGCCTCGACAACAGCATGCCACGCTGCCTTGTACGACAACCCTCCATCATGCCGTTCCAACTTGTCGTCATATACAAGAAGCTCGCATAATTTCCGGATATCAGGCTCTTGTAGCTCGGTATCCTTGTCGAGAACGTTACTATCCACAATAAACGCGTGGATTTCACTCACAGTCGGGTATTGAATCGCCCCTGGTGCATATGAAGACTGTGGCACTTCTGAGTCTTGGAAAGCATCAGGAAAACTCCGATTCGCAACATACTTCCATACCACTGTCATCATGGTATTGACAAACTCCGTATCCAATTCCATTTCGTTGTACCATGGCCCACCGGTTAGCTCTACCGACGGCGTTAGGTAACTCAGCATGTAAATCAATCTCTGTGGATGCTGTACCGATTTCACTGCTTTCACTTCATTCTGCTTGACTAAACTTTTTAAACAATCTTTCACAACTGACGGATGTAACATTGTTCTGCTGGCAATATGTCTTGTCCATAACCCTATACGCCCTGCCGCTTCCAGATGATTGTAGATGATCCGTTCATCAGGCGCCAGCCGTCTTTTTCTACTGGCGGTTTCTCTGCTCACAGTTTTAAAGGCTACTTTGTGAGGCTCTCCATTCGCCATCACCGCTTGTACCATTTGGTGGTTCATTAATTCCTGGACGATTTTCTGAAATTTTTGCGGATCCTCAAGGCCGCTTATTGTGCGCAGCTCGTCTTGCGAATATATATGCCCGTATTCCTGTCCACCACCTATCAGCATATTGTCGTATATCTTTTCCGCGTCTTCACTGACATTATCTACGCGAATTTTGCTCAGGTCAATATTAGGGTCATTAGTATCGCTGGTGGCCATTGTTAGTTGAGAGGTGGGTTGTGTTGAAAAGAAAGTAAAAAGGAAAGCGAGAAGAAGAGGAAGAGACGATAACAGCTCTCCATTGTTTCAGTAAAGGCGCGGCCCGGCCCTGCGCTGCGCTGTCCCTGACAGAGAGATTGTATGCACACGATCAAGGTATATCAAGCACAATATACGCTACAAGAAGGATCTTTCAGTTGATATTTGTTAAGGCATTTAGAAAGACAATTCTCAAGCGATGCAAAAAGAATTGTCCGCCTGGTCGCTCCATGATTCCTGGTGCGGCGTGCGGCTCACACAGGATGTACATTATCACCAAGCATACAACATGCAAGCACCATGGCAACCGGATTCTAGAACATCAAAAAAAGATGCCTGGTCGATGGCGGATTCGAACCGCCGATCCTCGCGTAAACTATAATACTTGTTTCCAAGTATGCGAAGAGTTGTTATTAGCACGATGCCTTAACCAACTGGGCCAATCGACCGGAACAATTTGATGCGCCTTTTACAGTACGGGCGCATTATAAACCACGGAGAATTGCATTTACCGGGCTTTTCCCAACCCTATTCAAGTCAATATTTGGAAGAAAGAGCCACCAGAACCTCATGCACTAATGAATGGTTCCGGCATTTTAGCAAGAGCTGTGAAATGTGATGCAACAGGATCGAGGAAAGTGTCACAGACCTAGAATAGATTGATGTTGTTAAATACAGAATCCGGATGATGTGTGAATGAACATGGAAATTTGATGTGGGTATATAAATCTAATATGCATAGAGCTATCACTTTTTCTCATTTCTAGATTTAGCCTGCCTTAACAAGGCAGGTTTGGTGGAAGTTCTCTAAGCCGATCTTCCAAAACCACCGCGCTACACTCATTTCCACACTTCTGTACGTGACGATTTGCTAATTGTTGTAGTTGGAAAAGAGTAGACAGCTGTGCGACTTTTCCAGTATAATATAAGCTAACCAAGATCCAAGTGCGGCGCTTGTCGCACACATGCAGCACAACAGACTATAGCGAAATATGTATCCTCGCTACCTTACGGATTTCAGAAACAAGTTCATCGCAACAATACACAACAAGTTTCGTTTCCATTTAATTACTGATTTGGATTGCATTATTTCTGGGCCGCTCGCAATGCGGCCAATGAACACAAATTAAGCACAATTTCGAACAAATGTGAGCTGGGACTGAAATATATACACGCGACCGTGACGAATTATTCACCACTCTTTCATACACACTAGATGGATATCATAGTCTCCAATAAACCGGGTCGTCGTATTTAATCGAAGTGGTATGTTGTTATACATGTTTATATACCTCTCCGCGTAACACGCTGCAAGCTGAACCATACATTTTGTCTCGGGTTGGGCTCGTTGATCCAGCCTATGTTGCGACGCCACGGTAGAAAAATGAACTGGGACTAGGATTTACGCGCATTAAGCCTACTACTACTCACGTATGCGGCGACTAATACCATTCTTGGCTTGCAGATGGAGGGAGTCGAATAGTTGAATAAAACCGTTTAGTAATTGCCTGAATCAAATCGATTGAAACTGCAGGTCGGCTGTACTTTCGGTGATGTGCGTCCAGCAACGGCGTCATCAATCGTTGCACGCGGCAAAGTGAGATCATCGATCATCGTTCTCACAGACACAATTCTAACCCTGCAGTTTTACAAAGCTCGGCACTGAATTCTAAGTATTTCAATAACCATATCAGAGACAATACTCTTAAATCTGCAACAAAAAAATTCCATCGAAAACCGATCAAAATTCCCGATTTGAATCGTCAAATCTGCTGGTACGAAATCAAATCGTGAAAGGACATTGTTAAAGTTCAGCAGCCATGAATCGAGAAGTAGCAAGATCGGCCATCGGAGACTCCGGGTGACCGAAACAAAGCGGCGCAACCAAAAAGACCTTTGAAAAGCCACCAAACTACATCATCAGAAGTCCTTTGACGAATGAGAGAAAACAAATTAGTTATATATGTAAGATTTGTACAGACTAGTCGTACCAGCTAAGCATTTGTGGCACACAGCCATGTCATCTCAACAGCAATGAATATTTTTTTTAACTCAGTATATCCAGAATCATGGATGCTGCAACACAAATACTTCTCATTATCCCATTCATTATCCCCACTCATTCATTCCCAAAAGAAAAAAAAAAAAAAAAAAAAAAAAAGCTCGAGTGGGCTCTCACTATCTAACCCCCGTGACCAAATCTGGCCTCCTTCTTCTTTGTGCTAGGTTTCTTTTCTTCTTAACTTTTTTTTTTTTGCTCTATCACGACTCTCTATTGAATCACCATTTTTACCCCAGATTTGCATATTTAAACTAGCCATGGCGTTTGACTCGCTTGTCACATTATTTGTCTACGGGATTACACCACTGGGAATCATCTTCACGCATGTGGTGCTTCAACAAGCACCTTCCCGACTATCCCGTCCCGAATCACTAGCATATTCCTGTCACCATTCATGGTCTTTTCAACTAGCTCTGACATTTGGCTTAATCCCAGCTTTCAGAGACAATGTATACAACTTGCTTTATGAATCACTTGAATGGAGCTCGTGTGCTATCAAACTTTTAAATTCGTTGGCTCTGGGCTTTGTAGCTGCTCAGTTACTGCGACAGGCGTATATCAACGCGCGTGACGACTATCGCCGGGCAATGCTCAGTTTGTCCCGCGGGCCATCAGTGAACATACGACTTGTACGATTCGATTAATATGGATCCATTATTAACGACTTTTCGAAAAGAAACCTATTACGACTCAAGGTTTCGTTATTATTATTTATTATAATGTTTATTATTTGTTTTAATTATTATGTGTATCTACTCAAGAGTCTTGACAAATGCATTATACGCTTGACTGAGATCAAACAGAAAATTCCGCGATTGCTCTTCAGACAATTCTTCATTGGCTCGCATACCATTTAATGTAATCAACCATTGTATTAGTGCGCCTCTTCCTTCGAAATTTTCTGTAGATATTGTGTTCAAACTTTTGATCAAGTCGCCTAGTAGAGGATGAAGTTGATCTTTGGCTTTAAAATTCAGTTTCAACCCATCCATAGTGGTGATAAAGTTACCTGTCGCTTCAGCAACAGCTTTGGCACTCATTGAAGGTTGTCCTGATCCTGTTGCTGGAGATGCTATTGATTTGACGTGTGACGATTCCAGAGAATGCTCCACAGTTGCTGGTACTCCAACTTTAAGCCGCGACGTGGCATGCGGGTGGTTCATGTTGTACTTTTGTTTGAACGATTCAAGATTGTCAAACTCTGCAGCAACTTGGTCGTTCTTCAGGATTGTATTATACTGTGCAATCAACCTCAAACATGTCGGCGTGTATTCTTGCTGGGTTATTGTATCTCTAATATATGCCTTTTCCACCACGTCTAACGTTACAATGATAGAATAAATTTCCGACAGAGATTCATACAGTTCTCTCTGCTTACTATTGTTATACAACCGGATTTCTGTGTCCAATTTGGCGTTATTCCTCGTTACTGGAGGTGCATATGTCGACGTTGGTGCATATGGTTGTGGATTGTTCATGTTGTGGAGAAAGAGTGGATTTGGGACTGACGACTAGACGGTTTAAAAACGCCAGCCTAGAAGGCCATTAATTAATGAAAGCGAAAAAAAAGGTATATTGCTACTAAACAAAATTAAATAAACATTGCAACAATTGCAAAAACCGTGGCCAACATACCATCAGCTTGTACCAAAGGAGCTGCAGCACCTTTGCTGGTAGAACTATTAGCGCTTTTAGTGGCCGTTGAAGTGGAAGACGAGCTCTTGACCGATTGAGTATTAACATCGGAACCCTTTGGAGCATTGACATTGTTATCCTTATCAATATCAAGCTCAACATCAGAGAATTCGTCGCCTTTGCTGTTGTAAATCTTGTCTTCAATTTTCAAGTCCTTGCTTGACAGGGTCAAGATTTTACCAATGTTCTTATTACCACCGCCGTTTTTGATCATCTTGGACCCTGGAGACTTTGGCAAATCCCAATCTGCATCAAAGCTAGAGTCCACTTTTTTGAGAGAATTCTTGTCGCATTTGGACTCGGCATTCTTTTTCAATGATGATGAAGTGGTCTTTTGCAAACTGATTTTATTGTAAGCCTTTTGCAAGTTGTTATAATCCTCTCTCAATTTGATAGACCCATCCTTTTGAATCTGCACCAGACCGTAATCCGATTCTTCCTGAGAATATTCGTATACCAAACCACCGCTAAAAGTTTTGCTCAATCCATCATACAATCCTTTATTAACTTCAGTAAAAGTTCGTGGAGAGTTGACATTACACCCATATTCTGACAAAAATATTGGAATTTCAGAATCCTTAAAAGTAGACTCTAAATTCCCGTATCCTGAAGATTGCCAGTTATCTCGGCCAGAACACCAATCATAGGAATTCAATCCATAGAAATCGGATCGAGATTCTTCATCACCACATTGCAAATACATCCACATGGCTTCTCGCAGCGTGTTATCATCAGCCGCAGAGTACCCCACAGGAATTGTTCGGTTCGCATGGTTAGAGATATACTGCTTCATATCTCGTTGAACAGCACGAATATATTTTGGTACAACTTTAGCCGAGGTTTCATCATTAACCACTTCATTACCAGAGATCAACCCCAAAAGGTTTGGATATCCTTTAAATGCATCAATGAGCCCAAACACTCGGTTCAGGTATCCTTCAGTGTAAGTTTTTTCTGGGTGGGTTCTAGACAATGCTTCGCTAGGCGAATTCACGTCCAAAAGGACATAAATCCCGGCAGTATTGAACACTGACATACACTTGTCATGATTAATCCAAGGGTTAACAGTGTATACTCGGATGGTATTTACCCCTAGTTTCTGCAATACATATGCATCTCTCAAGCAAGAATCACCATCGCTTAACACGTCCTCACCCGAGCTTCCATCATATCCACCTTCTCCACCTGGTTGATAATCGATACCAATAATAGTGAATTCTTCCCCATCGTCTTTAGAGTCAAGAGCAGGTCGAACAAATTTATTACCCTTGACTTCAATAGGAATCAACGCGTGAACTGCTGTCGCTAGAGCGGCTAATAGTAAACTGACTTTCATTATGAATTGAGAACAGATTTGAAAGATTGGAGTTGTTGTTTTTATTCTTGGAAAATCTGCACGTGGTAAAATCGAAATTTTTTTATAAAACCACAAATGGAATCGTTAAACGAATACAAAAAAAGGCCACGGGTAGCTAAAAGGTAGTCTCGTAAATTTCTCTTTAAAGTTTAAATCCAGGCGATTTGAATCGGAAACAAACTTTATCTCGTCAAGTTTATTTTGTAGTTTAGTCGTTTTTTTTTTTGCGGGTATGCTAAAACTGGAATGTTTAAGAATGGGGAAACGTATACGGCCGAGTAAATGTTTTGCAAAATTGTCAACAAAGGGGATTGTGGGCGGTTATATAGTGCGAAGCAAAAAGAAAGATACGAAAAAATGCCGTACAATAATCATATATAAATGGCAGCACAAATTGACTATGTATTTAAGCTGCAGCGAAGCGGGGGAGAGTCAGTGCATGAGTTTCAAAAAGCTGTACAGAACCCATCCCCGATCACAGGGAACTGGAATTCTACAGTTCCACAATTCCACAAAGAGCATTCATAATCTACCCAGCCATCACTACAATGGCTTGGATGTTCAAGATGCAATTTCGCGACCTTGACTGGTATTTTAAAGTAGCCAATTAGACGTACAGATCGACGCGGCGTAGGAAATGGAGCCACACAACGGGATAGGAAATCGCGTCGATCCATTCCATAGCCGTCTCGGGCTGGTACCGACGGTGGGTTCCGGATTTGGGTTGGACGGGACTCCGATCCGACACGATGATTTTCACCGGTCCCTTGGGAATAGGAAATAGGAAATAGGAAATTGGAAAAGGCGTGCCTGTATCCATCTGTTGAACTAGAATCTATCAGCCACGCAATAATATACATATAGAAGACAATGGAGATAGGTGAGCGAGTATCATATGGTGGGTATATCTGTACAATAAGATATATTGGTAACTTAGCAGCATGGCCTGGTGTGACAGCTTATGGAGTGGAATGGGATGATCCAAGTAGAGGTAAGCATTCTGGGGAGTTGAACGGGGAGCGATATTTCAAAACGCGTATTCCAGGGGCAGGATCCTTTGTGAAGAGTTCTAGAAAGCGTGACGATTGCAGAAGCTTTGAACAAGCTGTCAGGGAAAAGTATGACGCAACGGGGGTAACAGCTGTACCGGTTAATAATATCCAGATTTCACGCAGTAAAGTGATTAAAAATGTGGGGTTTGACAAGGTTCATGAACGGCAGAAACAGTTTGAGAAGCTTCCTATTATATCATTGTCGAATTATTGCATTGTAGACGCGTCGGATGTGGCGTTGACGTCGGTGAGGTCGTTGGACTTGAGCAACAACTTGTTTACCGAGCTGCAAGTGGTTTATGATATCTGTAAAGGGTTAAGCCGGTTGGAATCGTTAACGTTGAATGGGAATAGATTGGGCAATTGGACGTGTTCTGGAAGTTTATGCATGGTACAAGAACTTTCACTGTCGGCGACATTGGTAAGCGCCGAGCAAATTGCGAACCTATCGAAGATATTCCCGAGCTTGACGACATTGATATTAGCGAATAACGAACTCGAGACTATAGACGTGTCGAGCTACCAGGAATTGAGCATTTTGGATATTTCACACAACGGATTTGTGGATCCACCAACTGTTAATGTTGACGAGCTGAATCTGGCGTATAACCAGGTATCGCGGGTCACGACGACGCTTGAAAACACCCACAAGTTGAACCTAAGTCATAACGGGATTGACAGCTGGGGGGTTGTCGATAAGCTTCCGCAATTGGTTCCTAAATTGGATACGTTACGAATCAACGACAACCCGATCCATCAGTCCAATAACGACGATGCGTTTGTGATTGGACGGTGTGGTGGTATCACTAAACTTAACGGTATCAGTATATCCAGTCGTGAAAGAGTAGATGCTGAATTGTTCTTCATGCGTAAAGTTGTCCAGAAGGTGACTCCAGAGGGCTCGGCAGACAGATGGAAGCAACTATGTGAACTGCATGGTGAGCCGGCAGCGGCTCAAGATTCCAGCCTGCAAAAGAACACAATCAACAGTAGACTACTTCCGGTACAAGTGGTCCATGGTGATGAGACCAAAACTATCAAAGTGCTGAAAAATCTGACTATCCAAAAACTCAAGACCATGTTGGCTCGTCAATTCAAACTCAACGCATTGCATATCACATTGACGCTAGAATCTGGGTTCGAAATGGATGAACCGCTCCGTAATGTGGATTTCTACAATATAGAACCAGGAGAAAAAATCGTCATCAATTAAGATCGTATATATATATAGTAACAAAAATGCATATAGAAAGTAATGGTTCGTGTTGCTTTCTTTACAACTCAGTTAATCCCCACTATGAAATTGTTAGCATCTTTTCTTTCCATAATTTCTCAAAACATACCATTCCATCACCCAAATATTCAACCAATTCTACACCAATTCCCTTATTCTCTGACTTCATATCTTCTGTAGACATTGTCAATTGGCCCACTGCCAATGCAGTGTCCTTGCCCTCAGCAAAGATCGCTACAACCTGACCTTCATCATACCCTGGAGCTTCTGGCAATTCACCACCTTTAGAGGTTAACCCAGGGCACATGATATTGGCTCCGCCCAGGATAAACTTGATGGCGCCTCTATCAACACGAATCCAAGGGAAACAATCTGGGTACTTGTGGACTAATCGCAACGAAGGCCACAATGCATCATCAAAATGTTGGATAAATATAGGTTCGCCGTTAACAGTATAAATAGATGTCTTGTTTGCACATTTAACTTGTACCATTTGACTCTTCTTCGGGATCACATTTTCTATTATTGATTCAAATTTTGGAAATTGGTCCAAAAACTTGGCCCGCAACCCACGCTGTACTGACGATTTGATATTCGCTTTGGAATGGATTTCTTCTCGAGTGAATCTATCCCTTTTGTTAGTGATTTCAATTCGTTGCTACAGTTACTCACTTCTTGAACATTGTGTTTAATAGTGGTGGATCAAAAAAATTGCAAAGCGGGTTCGAAAACTTCAACAAAAGGAGAAGAAAAAAAAAATCTCTCCCAAAAGAATCTCCACACGAAAAACTCAACAACCATATAGAATGGACGACGACCAGAAGAAACAAGGGCATCGACGAGCCATTGATCATGGGAATACATTTTCGAGGCTTGTTCTTGCTCGATCTCAGCTAGCTCCAACTGAAGCTGGGATTGTCCGCCCAGATCCTTCATATATTATAGACGTGTTGCCGCCGACTGCATACAAAACGAATCCAATCACATCTCTGGCGACAAAGTTTGTACATACATCAATCAACAAGATCCGACACCCGGTGCTAACAGTACAATGGACTCCAGAAGGTAGACGGTTGTTGACTGGGTCGATGAGTGGAGAATTCACGCTATGGAACGGTATGACTTTTAACTTTGAAACAATCATGCAAGCTCACGATACTGCGATTCGATCTATGGTATATTCGCATAATGGCGACTGGTTGCTCTCCGGGGATAACTCAGGTACCATTAAGTATTGGCAGCCCAATTTCAATAACGTGAATATTATTGACCAAGCGCATCGGGAAGTGGTACGGGAGATTGCGTTTTCACCCAACGATACAAGGTTCGCCACGGCTTCTGACGACGGGACGTTGAAGGTTTGGAATTTCCAAGACGCTAGAGACGAATCAACACTTACGGGCCATGGATGGGATGTGAAATGTGTAGATTGGCATCCGACTTTGGGGTTACTTGCATCGGGATCAAAGGATAACCTGGTCAAGCTATGGGATCCTAGATCTGGCAAATGCTTGACTACGTTACACGGGTACAAAAACACTGTTATGAAAACATTATTCCAGAAAACAGGTGGACAGAGGCTACTAGCGTCATCAAGCCGGGATCATACATGTCGGATTTTCGATATTCGAATGATGCGAGAGTTTTTGGTGCTTCGTGGTCATAATTCTGACGTGTCGTCATTAGCATGGCACCCTATTCATCCTAATCTGATCACATCTGGTACACATGACGGGACCATTTCCCATTTCATGTTGGATACAGTATTACCAGAAAACACAACCAACTTGAGCCCAATCTCTCAGGTTGTCAATGCGCACGACTGGCCGATTTGGTCGATGCAGTACCACCCGTTGGGGCATATCTTGTGTACTGGGTCCAATGATAAAACGGCTCGGTTCTGGTGTAGAGCTCGACCAGCTGATGAAGCAGGGCTGACTGATAGGTATCACCAAGTTGAAGAAAAGAATACTCAGTCCAAGTTTAATCAGCGAGGTGGACAACAGCAGCAACAGAATAACCAATATCATAGCCACCACGCGGCTTCGGCGCCCGAGGCAATGGCCCCGCCTCCGTCTGTACAAAAATCTAATGAGGACATGGCGATTCCAGGGTTGTCGATTGCATAGACTTGTGTAGTGTATATGTTATTTAATTTATGAGCTTCCGAGAAAAAAAAAACATGCAATTGGTGCGGCTCTTCTGTGTTGCCGCGGTTGTGATTCAAAATCTGGTACCGAAGCGATTAACAGACGTGATAATGGAAGAACAATTCGCAGAAGTTTCTACTTTGGATTATATATTTTCATATATTACACATTATGTGCTAATTAGTATACATATTATACAACACCAGCCACTGACCCTAACCTTTTCGGCTCCAGAAACCGCCGATATGAGGCTCGGTAATTTAGAGCCTCGGCCAGTCGTCGCATCTTCGGCGACCCCACCCACTCAGCAAACTATACTTTTCCCCCACACATCATCTTTAGTATTTAAACCCACCATCACATCCGATTGCATTTTCTCCATTTCCTCTACACACATACAAACAAAATTACACAAGAATGTCCCTCGTACCTGAATTAGTTTCCGATAAAGTTTCTCCACGAGCGTTGGAAACGTTGAAGAAAGTCAACGAGTTTGTTGAAAAAGAATGTTTCCCCGCCATGGAGGTATACGACCAGCAGCTGAATGCATCTGGTCCTGAGGGTCGATGGAAGCAGATCCCATCAATCATGGAAGAATTGAAACAAAAGGCCAGATCCCGTGGGCTGTGGAATTTGTTCTTGCCGTCGTATTACAATGAAAGTGCAGGCTACACCAATTTGGAATATGGATTGATGGCAGAACAAATGGGTCGGTGTTTGATCGCCGCTGAAGCCATGAACTGTGCCGCTCCAGATACTGGTAATATGGAAGTGTTTGCAAGATACGGCAATGATGAACAAAAATCTAGATGGTTGAAGCCGTTGTTGGATGGTAAGATCCGATCGGCCTTTTGCATGACCGAAAAGGGCATTCCATCCTCTGATGCTACGAATATTCAATTAGACATCAAGAGGGATGGAAATGAATACGTGCTCAATGGTACCAAATGGTGGGCCTCTGGTGCTGGTGATCCGCGATGTGAGGTGTTTTTGGTCATGGGCAAGACCTCTACCTCTGGCAATGCATACACACAACAGTCCGTCGTCATTGTGCCAGCCAATACCACTGGTGTTGACATTGTTCGACCAATGATGGTATTTGGTTATGATGATGCTCCACATGGTCACATGGAGATCCAATTTACCAACGTGCGAGTGCCAGTCAGTAACATTGTTCTTGGAGAGGGCCGAGGGTTTGAGATCATCCAGGGCCGACTCGGACCAGGTCGAATCCATCATTGTATGCGAACATTGGGTGCCGCCGAAGAAGCATTGAAACACATGGTTCATCGAGTCAACGATCCGGCCCGAAAGACGTTTGGACGACGGTTAAAGGACCACGGGACTATTAACCAATGGATCGCCCAATCGCGAATTGAGATCGATTACGGTCGGTTATTGGTCCTTGCAGCTGCACACAAAATGGATGTCCACGGTCCAAAGGCCGCCATGATGGATATCGCAAAGGCTAAGGTGGAATGTCCAAACATTTGTCTACGAGTCTGTGACCGTGGTATCCAAGCGTTTGGCGCAGAAGGTGTCTCTCAAGATACCCCATTGGCTAGAATGTACGCTCATAATCGTACTCTACGAATCGCAGACGGGCCAGATGAAGTCCATTTGAACCAATTGGGTAAGCGAGAAATCGCTATTCAAGTCAAACGAGCTGAATCAAAACTTTAAAAAAAAAAAAAAAATATTTCAAAATAAGTACGTAATAACATATACAAAACGGAACGAAAAAAAAACACAATTTTTTTTTTAAAACAACCTTTTTTTCTTTTTTCTTTCTTTTTTTTTTTTTTCTCAATGTTTCTAAATACACAGTATGCGGGTAAAGAAAAAAAAAACAAGATATATTAATTAGTGCTTTGGTGGTGGTCGATAGATGATCTTTCGGTTTTTCAAACCAGCCCACTTCCACTTTTTAACCCACACAGATAGGGCCCACAACAAGGACAAAGTAAATACAACCTTCATACCAGCACGTTTTCTATCGTCATGTTCTGGTTCAGCAGCCCAGTTCAAGAAACAAGTGACATCCTTGGCCATTTGAGAGGAGGTTGCTGGAGTACCATCTTCGTATTCTACAAGACCATCAAACAATACTCGAGCCATGGCAATACCACCATTTGGGAAATATGGATTGTAGTTCATACCTGGAGCCACTTGAAGACCAGCTGGTGGTTCTTCTGGATACCCGGTCAATAGAGAGAAAATATAATCACATCCACCTTCTCGGGCCTTGACAATCAAAGACAAATCCGGTGGAAGAGATCCTTGATTGGCAGCTCGAGCTGCTTGTTCATTTTCATATGGAGATGGGAAATAGTCGGACAATTTACCTGTTCGCTTTCGAGGGTTTCCTTCATCATCTGGTTCGTCTTCGTATTCAAATTCTTGAGCCATTGCTTTGACTTCATCGGCGGTATGAGAAACACCAACCATTGTTCTCCAAGAAACCAATTTCATGGAATGACAGGTAGAACAAACTTCTCGGTAAACCTGATACCCTCTTCGGATCGATGCATGGTCAAATGTCGACAATACACCTCGGTGTGGCCATTCATATGCTGGAGCATGCAACCCATGTTCAGCTTGACTTAGAGCTTGAGCTGGATTCAAGTACAAATGAGCATAATAAGCACCAATACCTGTTGTAGCTAAAGTAGCGGTAATGGCCTGTTTTGTCAGACGGGATGATTGTCTGAGCGTCTATATTTGTTGTGTTAGTTTCGTGATTTTTTTTTATGAATTTTCATTGGCCAATATTTTTCTGTTCTTTGACAAAACAATTCAATTTTTTGAACTCCCTCGAAAACAAAAATCCATTGACTATATCCAATCGTAATAGAGCATACCGAAAACTTCCACATTGTTTCCTCTCGACTGGTGTGTGGTTGTAATTCAGAACAAGGTGGAGAATAGTAAAAAGAGGAAAAGAAAAAGGGAAGAGAGAGTAGCGAGGAGAGTTTTTTTTTTTTTTTTTTTCTTCTTCTTCTTACTTTCGGCAACAGTCGCTATTGGGTCTTTTTTGGTTGGTGCGTTCCTTTTTTTTCCACTAGCGCGCTCTCCCTTCTTCTCCGAATTGTGTTTGACTTTTTTTTCCCATTCAAATACCCAATTGGCGTGCTGTGATTGGCTAGTTTTTGGGAGCGGCTAATTGGGAGGGTAACTGCGTGAGAGCGCGCACGCGAACGAAATGGCGTGCGGCTCAAAGGAGTAAAAAGCGATGGGTTGGGTGGAGAGGGGCCGTTTTACACACATACAAATGGCTGGGAGTTTAATGGTCAAAGAAATTCCAAAACTATATTATTATATCCCGTTTGTTTGTTTATTTTGTCAGCTGGAAAGCAGCCGGCTCATTATGAGCCGCACGCCGCACAGTGTGGTTTTAACTTTTAAACCCAATATACCCGTCCTTCAAACGGTTCGAACTTGTCGCCACTCTTTTCATGAGTTGATTTGAGCAGGTGAGCATGTTTCGGGATATCAATTGGTGGCTCGGCTTCTTCTTTGTTGAAGTTCAACACGACAAGAGCTTTCTTATGATGGCCTTTTCCATCGCCACAAGATTCTTTGGTATAGACCAAAAACTTTTCACTTTCATTCTCAACAAACTCAAAAGTCCCGTAATTGAAAACATTCTTGTTCCCGTGTCTTAGCTTAATCATGGACTTCCAGAACCTAAACACGCTGTGCTCGTCATGGAGTTGGTCCTTGAGATTGATATCCGGGTGCACTCGTGAGATCCAAGTGGTGTCATTTGTTGAAAACCCGTCGGAACTATCCCAATTGAACGGCATTCGCGCGTTATCTCGGCCTAAAGTCTGCAAATTTACCACGGCTTGAGTCAAATTGCCTCCGTCGGATCGAGTATCATTGTAGTATTCAATTCCAAACGTGTCTCGGAAATCATCAATCGTCCAGGTCGACGGTACATTGACCATACCAATTTCTTGGCCCTGGTACAAAAATAAAGTCCCTGATAGCGTTCCCAGCATCAACGACAGCAATTTCCCACTTTGCACTCGGAACTCGGGAGAATCGTCACCGAATTTGGAAATGGATCTCGGCACGTCATGGTTCTCCAAAAATACCGTGTTCCAGCCATCGCCATTCTCAGGCCGCCCCACAGACTGGATAAACTCAATAGCTTTACGCCATTCAGTAAACTTCCACGGGTTTTGAGTATATCCAGAAGTGCCGACCTCTGTCATTTGTTTCAAAAAGATTGTATTGATTTCTTCGCGAGACTCACCAATGTAGCTCAACGAGTCGCTGATATTGTACGAGTATCCCGCCTCGCCAACAGTCAAAGTGTCATAGTTGGAGAGCACCTCCTGGTTCATCATGTGAAGGTACTTGTGGATATTCGCTGCGCCATCGTAAAACTGCGACCCGTCGTGGAAATCGGAATCATTTGCTGGTACATTTGGTAGACCTGGAGTCTTGCTGTAAAGTCTAAACACGTCGATTCTGAATCCATCAATACCTTTATCAAGCCAAAACTTCATAGACTGGTCAAATATAGCTTCACGAGTAACTTTATTGTCCCAGTTCAAATCCGGTTGCTGGTCGGTAAACACATGGAAATAGTATTGCTGAAGGTCTTCATCCCATTTCCATGCACTACC
>JAKTPN010000319.1:0-19453 GCA_030557665.1 Blastobotrys apis
CCGAACATCTCCTTCAATGAACATGCCATTTCGGTAATCTGCAATAATATTCAAATCAAATGTATCCGGGTTGGGAACGTAATACCAATCGAGTTTCACTGATTGCTCAAGGTCGTTTGCACCTCTAATTCGGTTAGCTGGTGTTACATCCAAGCCTGTCTCCTTGTCAATCACCTTGTCCACCAGCTGCAACTTCAATTCCGATGCAACTTCCTTTGCCTTTTGGTCAAATTGCCCGAGTCCAATATATATTTGGTTATGGGAATGCCGAGAGGTGAAGGCAGGTAAAATTATTACCCGGCTGATTGCATCGACTATATGGTCTCGACTAGCGCCATTCAATCCAAGCATAACCGTCCTTGACAAGATGAATTCTGACGCGTTCATATCGCTGAATAGCTCGGTGTAAAAGGTCTTCAGTGGTTTCTGGTGTTCTGGGCTCAACTTTCTTGCATCCACAAGCAAGTTACATCGGTTCCAGACGGTGTCGTACCCAGTAAACGCATCAATTTCTCGGATGGTTATCGAACGAGCCTGTATAGATTGAAGGAAAACTGACATCGTACTGAGCCCAGAGTATTCAATATCGCTGCTGGTATTCATTCGCATATGTGCCTCCCAAACCGCTTCAGAAGAATGTATCGGTCCCGCAAACCCACCGTCTTTGATTACAAAATTTTGTCCAGTATTGTGCAATGTCTTCACGACGGATACATGCTGCATGACGGAAGTATTTCGAAATATATACATGGTAAAGGCGTCATGGTCAAGCTTGTCCCACAAAAAGTCACCGCGGCGTGGGATACCATACCAATTGTCAGTATACGGAAGTTCGTCTGGGTGAGCAAACATGACAAATTCCAGGAACAGTAAAGATGGCACACGAACTCCAGTAAATAAATCTACACTAAAATTGCCAATAAATCTCAAATGAGTTGCTCCTGGCGCAAGTACGTAGGGTCGGAATTGGGGATTAAGTGCCACGAGCCTCACGTTGAAATCAAATCTTTGACGGTCTCCGGAATGGTCCACTCATCACCTAGATCAAACTGATGAGACTCTAAAGCTACTGTGTGCGCGGAAGTGCAAAATTGCATCATTCCTTTCATCCACTGACCATAGGTTGACTCCAGATCGACTAGGTATAACCTCTTGACTGTTTCTAAACAGTGGTACACTTCAAAAAGCGAGCCATGTAGTGGGGACCAAAAATCTGTTATAGTATCACCTTCGTCAATGTTATCATCTTCAAGTGATATCAAAAGGTCTTCCATTACTGTGGTCTTTGGTACCGAACTCAGCCAGTTGTGTACTTCTTCAGCGCGACCAAAGACCTCAAGCCGCAGTGACCTCAGATATCGGCGGGTTTTCAACCATCCAGTGACATCGTCATCAGCTTCGTACGCACTGAGAACAACATCACATGGCTGAACGTTTGATAAAAGGTTGGTAAACAACCAATGGGTAGCAGCTTCTCGTAGTGAAATGTTATCTTCGAAAGGGATGTGGTCATAAACTAGTTCCCAGACTTGTGCGTCATTGCTGGATATTTGAGTTCGGTGCATCAGTATGGTTTCGATCACTTTACGACTAATTTTTGAGTTTCAAGCTCTATTAATATAGTAATCAGGACTGAATATATATATAATAGCCTAACACGAACAATGAATGGGCTGGCCCATCTCTTACACAATAAAAATTCCTATTGTGTCCAGCCGTGCGCATGAAGCTTTTCGACACCATGAAAACTCAAAAAAGACCTATATGCCACCAATACAGATCCAAAGATCTACATATCGACCCGAGTAAGGGTGGGTATGGAATAACCCAACAAGCTGTAGTTGTAGCATATCTGTAGTGGATTGTAATTGTATATTTCTTCTACACTAAGCACTGTAAGGCTATGAGTATATAGAGTGGTATCCTTTGTCAAATAATCATTTTCCAATACGGAGTTAAAGGATATAAAGAGAAGGGGTTTTTGACCCAATTCTCATACAAGTCTAATAACCGTGCGGCTTGAGACTATGCATGAATGCGTTGATCTGATGCTGCGGAACTCCTAACTGTCCTCTGTTGGGTCGATCCTCCCACCCGTTTCATTTGTCCAGCTAGTACCGTTTTGTCATCGATGGTAAGCATACAGCCCAATTCTAGGGATAGAGACTCCGAGGATATAAACAGCATGTTTCTACACGTAAATTTGACTACAAAACGAATGTATTGTAATTAACGACTTGTAGATGGAGGAGAGGTGCCATGAAGTTGGATGGTATTTTGGAGTTGTCTCTTCTTCCCATCCTCTCCCATAAACATCACCAAACAGATAATTCCGAGAGCCCTACAGCTATTAAAAAAAAGAACAAAAAACAAACCATACAAATACAAAATAAATATGGCTAGCAGTTCCAGCAGGCTTCGGAAAGATATCTCAAAGCTTTACCAAGACCCACCTGCCGACGTTGTTACCTACGATTCCGGGTTGGTCGACCTCAGTTCGTTATCTGTTTATTTACAAGGTCCCGAATCCACGCCGTTTGCAGGGTCATATTTCCAAGTGACACTGAAATGCCCTGCAGAATACCCGTATGCTCCTCCAAAAGTCTATTTTCATACTAAAATCTTTCACCCAAATGTCGACCCACAAACGGGTGAAGTGTGTGTAGACACGCTCAAGCGCGGATGGACAGCTGAAGTTGATCTGATTCAAATCATGGTTACGATCCGTTGTTTGCTAATTCAGCCCAATCCAGATTCGTCATTGAATGAAGAAGCAGGGAAGCTGATCCAAGAAGATTATTCGCAATATGAATCCACCGCGACTTTAATGTCTCGCGTGCATGGTCTCAAGAAGCAAGATGTAGGCATCCCATCGGACCTAAACGACAGCAATAACAATGACGATACTGGAAAGAACGAGGCGAGAGTTCTTCAACCGATCCAAAACCAGCCAAAAGTGAAAGTTACAAAAAAGAAGAAAACCGGGTTGAGAAGGTTGTAAAAGGATTTTTTTATGTAGAATATATGACTTGAATGAACTTTTGCTCACGCCGTGATTACGTAATAGCGCCTGTAAAGAATTTGCGAAATGTGGGCATGGCAGGCATCTCGCTCATGTGCACGGACCGGATATATTTTTGGACTTACCGATTCCGGGTGTGCCTTGGATCCATGAGCCGTGCGTAATAATGACTGCCGACTGAGTCACAGTTGCAAATCGATCTGCGCCATGTTATTAATTAGCAACCCCCCGACAAGAGAGCAGCAAAGCAATGGGCAATTGCAAAGTATCAGGCAGTGCTCTTGGACGAACATTTTTTCCCATAACTCCGTATTTGCCCTTTTATAACTAAGATCAATGCATGATTTTTTGTGTTTTGTTTTGTTTGTTAAATTTCGGTGGGCCGAAATTGTCATACGATCGGAGTACCGAAGACGGGTTGCCGATGCGGCTACTCCTTAGCTCATTTTCACCTTGATTGATAAGCCCTGAGGAGGCAAATACGTCTATATGCTTAATGAGGATCTGGATCCGACCACTCTTAGCTGGTTTTTCACCTCAATTGATAACAAATGTGGCAAATACGGCGATATGCTGGATGCCGGACCTGAATTCGGCTTTCCGATGTGTGTTCAAGAGTCGGCGGGGTTTGGTACGATATGACACGGCTCGAACGCAATGTCTGATCTAACTAAGCTATGCGTTTCTCGCTCTTAAAATTTTATTCTGAAATCTTTCTTTTGTCCCCCGCCGTTCGCAAAACTTAATTCCTATAAATATTTGAACTCCCCCCTCGACAAGCTTTAATTTTTTTTGCATATACTGGCTTTTTTTTCTTCTTTCTTCTCTTCTCTTCTGGCTCTCCTCTTTGATTTTGTTATATTTTGGAAAATACCCCTCTCTTCACTCGTTAATTCTTATATTCTATAATGGTGGAGGATCCGATCGAATCCATATCTCCAAAACAACAGCAGGCCCAAGACCAACAAGAGCAATATGATTACCAGCGCTCGGCTAACAATAATGGTTTACTTTCATCAACTTCTGGGTCTGCTTCGTCGACTAGTAAAGAAACCATGAAACAGCAGAAGGAAACAAAAAAGCAAAGCAAGAAGCAGAAGAAAAAAGCTGCTAAAAGTGAAGGTGGCGAAACAGATCCTTTTGAACATCTGCCTCAGGAGGAAGCTGATATTTTACGGCGGCAGATCCATGTGGAAAAAACGAAAGTATCATATTTTGCATTGTATCGATATGCTACAAAAAAAGATTTTGCAATCCTTGCTTTGGGTTATTTATCATCTATTATTGCAGGGGCATGTATGCCTCTGTTTACTTTGGTATTTGGTGCCTTGACACAACAGTTTTCGGACTTTTTTACCTCTCCAAATCCCGATAAAGAATCATTTCAAAAAGCTATTAATCACAATACGCTATACTTTTTGTACTTGGGTATCGGTATTATTGTGTTTACGTTTGTCGACACGTTTATCCATGTTGACCGAGGTGAAGTGTTGACTGCTCGAATTCGACAACACTATCTTTCAGCAGTGTTGCGACAGAATGTTGCTTATTTCGACAAGCTTGGTGCCGGTGAAGTTACGACACGGATTACAAATGATACAAATAATATCCAGCAAGGTATCTCTGAAAAGGCAGGGCTGATTGCAAACGGTAAGTTTTGAATATTTGGATCACAAACCAAAAGACTAACATTCTAGGTGTTGCAACATTTATTTGTGCATTTGTCGTCGGATTTATCAAGTCATGGAAATTGACATTAATTTTGATCTCAGTGGTGGTTTGCATTACTCTTGTTATCTCTGTTGGATCGTTTTTTATTGTCAAATATACCATCAAGGGTGTTACTAGCTACGGTGAAGGCTCCTCTGTGGCCGAAGAAACATTGAGTGCTATCCGAAATACTGTTGCATTTGGATCACAAGACCGGTTACTCCAGAAATTTGATCTTAAATTGGTGGAATCTATGAAATGGACTACCAAAAAGGGCTTTGCATTGACTTTTATGGTAGCAGGCATTTGGGCTACTGTTTATCAAGCATATGCATTGGCATTTTGGCAGGGATCTCGGTTTATTGCATCCGGAGAATTGGACGTTGGTAAAATTGTTACTGTTATTATGGCTATGATGATTGGTGCTTTTGTCCTTGGTAATATTGCGCCATCTTTCCAAGCCATTGGTACCGCTCTAGCATCTGCTAGTAAACTTTACGAAGCCATTGACCGAGTTCCATATGTGGATTCCTCAACTGATGAAGGAACGAAACTTGATGATGTTCAAGGTCATATTCAGTTGGAAGACATCAAATTCATCTATCCATCAAGACCTGATGTTACTGTATTGCCAAAGATGAATTTGGAAATCAAGCCTGGTGAAACCTGTGCTTTGGTTGGTACTTCTGGTTCTGGTAAATCCACAATTGTTGGGTTAGTTGAAAGATTTTACGATCCTGTTGGTGGGGTTGTCAAGATTGATGGTCATGACGTTGCTGATTTGAATGTGAAATGGTTGCGACAACAAGTGGCATTGGTATCTCAAGAGCCAACTTTGTTTGCAGTTTCAATTTTTGAGAACATTTGTTATGGATTGATTGGTACTGAATATGAAGATGCGTCTCCAGAAAAGAAGCGTGAATTGGCTATTGATGCTTGTAAACAAGCCAATGCATGGGACTTTATTCAAAGCATGACCGAGGGTTTGGATACAAACGTTGGTGACCGTGGGTTTTTAATGTCTGGTGGCCAAAAGCAACGAATCGCCATTGCTCGAGCTATTATTTCTAATCCAAAGATTTTGCTACTCGATGAAGCCACTTCTGCTTTGGATACCAAATCTGAAGGGATTGTGCAAGAAGCTTTGGATCGTGCTGCCAAATCTCGAACTACTATTGTTATCGCCCATCGATTGTCGACTATTAAAGATGCTGATAAGATTGTTGTGATGAGTCGGGGTGAAATAGTTGAAATCGGAAACCATCTAGAATTGATTGCAAGAAATGGCCCGTATGCTCGACTGGTTGATGCTCAACGAATTCACGCTAGAAAGGATGATGCAGGTGAAGGATATGTCACTCCAACTGACTCTGATATTGATGAACAACCAGAGAAGCTTGTTCTAGAGGACCTGGAAGCTATTGATCGTGTTAATTCTAGTCGATCGTTGGAAAAGGTTGGTACTGGAAAGAGTCTTTCTTTGCAAGCGCTTGAGGCTCAGGAAGCAGAAGTTTCAGAAAAACCAAGAAGATCAATTGCATTTTTGATGCGTAGGTTGTACCAGTTCAACACTGCAGAAAAGTATCATATGATTGTCGGTACAATTTTCTCATTCATCTGTGGCTTTGGGTACCCATCACTTTCGATTTTGTTTGCAAAGGTTATCCAAGTTTTGATGGTTACGCCAGATCAATATCCTTGGATGCGACGTGAAATTAACAAGTTCACCGGATTCTTCTTCATGGTTGGTGTTATTCTGTTCTTTTCCTATATCGTGATGATTGGCGCATTCTCGATTGCTAGTGAACGATTGGTTCGTCGAATCCGATACAACGTCTTCAAACAGTACATGAGAATGGATATTGCATTTTTCGACCATGAGGACAATTCTACTGGTGCATTGACTTCGACGCTTGCTAAGGATGCTCAGGCTGTTCAAGGTCTCGGTGGTGCTACTATCGGCCAGGTTTTGCAGTCTGTGGTTACGTTGGTTGCTGGTATCATTCTTGCAATTGCATTTAATTGGAGATTGGGGTTGGTTTGTACTGCTTGTGTGCCAGTTTTGGTCGGCTGTGGGTTTGCACGATTTTGGGTTTTAGTGCAAATGCAAGAACGAGCTAAAAAGTCTTACGAAGATTCTGGGTCTTATGCGTGTGAATCTATTGCAGCTATTCGAACCGTTGCCTCTTTGACTCGAGAACATGGTGTTTGGTTCACTTATACGCACCAAGTTGAAGGGCAAGTTCATGAATCTCGTATATCAACTGCAAAATCCGCGATGTGGTTTGCCATGTCTCAAGGTATGACACCGTGGGTTATGGGTCTTGCTTTCTGGTATGGTGCTGGATTGCTGAAAGAAAGAACTATTTCATCGTTCCAATTCTTTGTTGCATTTTCTGCTATTGTGTTTGGTGCTCAGTCAGCCGGATCTGTGTTTTCATTTGCTCCAGATATGGGTAAAGCGAAGCAAGCTGCTGCTAATGTCAGCGACATTTTGGATATTGAACCGGAGATTGATACCTGGTCTAAAGAAGGACTTGTTTTGGACGATGCTGAAGTGCAAGGTGATATTGAATTTAAAAATGTCCACTTTAGGTACCCCACGCGGTCTCATGTTCCGGTTCTTCGAGGGTTGAACTTGAAGGTTAACAAGGGCCAATATGTGGCACTGGTTGGTGCATCTGGGTGTGGTAAGAGTACAACAATTTCTCTTTTGGAACGGTTTTATAACCCGTTGGCTGGTGAAATTAGTCTTGATGGACATCGTGTTGACACATTGAACATCAACAATTATCGAAAGCATATTGCAATGGTACAGCAAGAACCGGTTTTGTATTCTGGGTCAATTCGAGAGAATATCATGCTTGGCACCAATGACCCGGTTACTGAAGACGACATGTATGCAGCGGCTCGAAAGGCTAATATTCACGATTTTGTCATGTCAATGCCAGAGGGTTATGAAACTTTTTGTGGGTCCAAGGGAGCTTTGCTTTCTGGTGGACAAAAGCAACGTATTGCCATTGCTCGTGCACTGATTGGCAATCCAAAGGTTTTGTTGTTGGATGAAGCAACATCGGCTTTGGATTCGGAATCTGAAAAGGTTGTGCAAGCCGCGCTGGATGAGGCGGCCAAGGGCCGAACTACCATTGCAGTGGCTCATCGGTTGTCCACTATTCAAAATGCGGATATTATTTATGTATTTGATCAAGGACGAATTTGCGAGACTGGTACCCACCATCAATTGTTGACAAAGCAAGGCAAGTATTTTGAACTTGTTCAAATGCAGAGCCTCGATGAGTAGAAAGAGATTTATATTTCTTTTCGCATAAACAATACCATTCAAAATGAGGTACATATTCTTACTAATTACTAGCTGTCTTTATATCAAAATTAATGGTTTTTTTTTTTTTTTTTTTTGCTATCTTTCTAACTACACCTTTGGGAGTTAAAACTGAGGACAAGTCAAGTTATATTTCGGTTCCCCATTAGATTTGAACACACCCCAATATTTTTCGGTATCAGCAATTCCAATAGCATCCGGTTTCCAAGGTTCATCCATGAATTCAAAAGCCAAAACACTGATACCCAACTCCCTCACGCCGCAGATAGCCTCTTGCCAATACTGTTGTGCAACATCAACACTGGGCACCGAAGCTTCAAACGGAGTACCTTGAGTTGGATGTCCAGTTTCACCCAGCCAAAGCTCAGCTTCTGGTTTAACCTCCCTCATCACGTGAACCATTTTAGTCATGTCCTCAATCAACGAAGAAGCCATGGTTTCCCGCGGTTGCCCCTGCCAATAAGAATAACCATTCGCTAGAACAATATCACACGCTTCAAGAACCGGTCTCACGCTAGGGTCCACAAGAACATTCCACGTTTCATCCGTCCCCACTGGCACACGTTTGTCATATGATTGACCATTCTTGTCGTGCAAACCTCGGACTACATGTCTAGTCTCGTTGATTCTCGCCACAAGCCCCCACACGTCAAACTCTTTTCGGTACAAGGCTTCCGACCCCACCACGACCCCACGCACACGGTCAATGGAGATTTGAGGCAAAAACCGGCTTAGTGCTCCCATTTCTGCATTGTAATGGTAATCATCATTGGGCCAAACTCCGATAAACGCCCGGAAACCAGATTGTTCAAGAGCCGGCGCCAAGTGCTCTAAAGTGTTGCAATCGGAAACAGCATACAACCGAATGGTATTAGTATATGGCTTCAAAATATGGAAATCGTTCAAAAAATCATCAGTGGTTTTGCATCCACCGTCCTGACGAGTGCCTCCGAGATTGAACCCGAGTTCACCAATCTTCCCCATCGGCTTCAAAGGCTCCAAAGCCTGCGCCGCAGCTATCGTGGCGCTGCTAACTGCTGTTGCTAGTGAAACAAGTGTACTAAATTTCATATTGTTCTGTTTGGAAATTTTCTCTGATTCCGTTGAAACATGGTTTCATTACAGTTATATATATATGTATATTTACATTATGGAACACGTTTTTATGTTATTCTCTCCGCAAAAAAAATGCAAAACTTTAAAACTCATCATGGAAACTACTACTATAACCCATCAATCTTGGACAGTGCAACTACCATGGCATCCTCGACACGTAAACAACTCGATTTCCCCACTTCCACTTGCCCATCAAACACAACAGACGCGTCTGAAACCTGCGCCAATTCCGCATCATCTGCAACGACAGCCGAATTGATCTGGCGCCACGGGCCCAAGACTAACAACACGATTCCAGTTTTCTCTCGCAATGCCTTTTCCGTCACAACTGCAGCAGTGCATGTCTTGGAATCCTTCTTGTCTTGATCACCAATAAACTCTCCACTTGGAACATACGCCGTGTATCCATATCCCTGTGTTTCCACACATTCTGTAAACACCTTGCCAAAGCTCTTTGCAATACGCACCGCGTATCCAAAATATGCACTCTTGTAGGCGGACGCTGGTGACACCACCTTTTTCAGCTCAGTGTCTACCGTGACTCGAGAATTCACTGGTACTGATGATACTAATTCAATCGCTGCGTCGTCACCAACTGTTACGTACTTTGTAACGGATTCCAGCGATAGCTGCTTTTTGCTCTTTTGCTGTCCCTTTCTGTACTTTTTCACCCCAGCCACTTTACCAGGTATCGTCAGTCCTTCCATATATCGACTCTTTCTATGATTTATGAATGGAAGTCCTGGTAACTTGGGCATCTTTTTGGCATATTGAAATGGTGACATGTCGCCAAACGTCGCTTGTCGGAGGTACGACGGCGTTACGTAAAACTGTAAAAGCTTTGCGAGTCGAACTGCCTCTGAAAATTCCTCCGCATCGTCTTCAGACTTTTTGCTATCTTTCTGTTCTTCATCACCATTATCATCGTCACCAAATACAATTTTCTTTGGCTGATCTGTAGGCTGCTGGATTGTTTCTTCCTTTTCTTCGATTTGATCATTGTATACTACAATCTCCTCTACACTAAAATGCAGGGCCATCCTTCCAATCTGATGTGCTACATGGCTAGCTTGTTGTTGAGATCGACAAGATCCCGAAGATATACAACTGGCGGGTATTGCTAAACTTTTCTTCATTTTATAAGCGGTGGGTTTGTCTTAAGTGCGGTGCGAAATTTTTTTTAATTTTCTAATTTTCCAATTTTTTTCTCGCTTTCCCGGTTTGGGAGTGGAGAGGCGCGATGTCGTGAGGCTCAAACAGAATTCCCTGATAAAAACTCGGCTCCGGGTTTTCCATATTTTTGGGTTATATATATATATATATATATATATATATTAGAGTTAGCAAGTGAGAAAGATTTTGTAGATAATGGAACAAAAAAGTCCTGAACCCCCAGAATTTAAAATATGCTTGCGGGCTTGAAAAAAATACAACGACTGCAAAAAATCCCGTCATAATTTCCGCACCTTTTTTTCTTCTTCTTCTTCTTCTTCTTCTTTCTTCAAGTCCTTTAACGATGAACAAGGATACCATTGAGATCCAAGTAGACCAGCGGGAACATGCCTACCCAAGGGATTCATCACAAGAAACTATTCAACGATCCAAAAACGGTAGTAGCATTCCCGTAATTAATGTCACTAATGCAACCATCAACAATTCTGACGCCAATTCCATAGGCTCTGAGAGTGTGGTCAGCAACAGTAACTACTGGATGGTGTCTACTCTGTGCTGTTTTGCAGCAATGGGTGGGTTCATGTATGGATATGATACTGGTACCATCTCGGGATACATCAACATGTCAGAATACCTTCTACACTTTGGCCAGTATGATAAAGAGCTAGGAATATATTACTTCTCCAAAGCTCGTGATGGGTTGTTAGTGGGTACCTTTTCAATTGGCGGGTGTATCGGGGGAGTGTTTGGTGGCAAAGCTGCGGATACCTGGGGCAGACGGGTGAGTATTATGCTTGCATGTGTTTGTTATATCGTTGGAGTTGCAGTACAAATTGCTTCGATTAATTCGTGGATTCAAATGCTTGTCGGCCGGATTGTTGGTGGATTGGGTATTGGCGCATTGGCGGTGCTGGTACCCATGTTCCAATCTGAAACCGCGCCGCAGGAATTGCGGGGCACTTTGGTATCGTCGTTCCAGCTGATGATCACATTTGGCATTTTCATTGGATACTGTGTTTGTTTTGGTACACATCAGCGTGAAGGAAGTTCATCGTTCCGGATCCCAATGGGGTTGTGTTTTGCCTGGGCAGTGATCTTGGTGATTGGGATGGCATTCATGCCAGAATCTCCGCGGTATTTAATGTCGAAAGGTCGTGAAGAAGACGCAAAGAACGCCATGAGTTTTATCCAAAAACGATCTCCAGAAGATCCAGAGATTCTTGCCTCTATTGCAAATATCTCCGAGTCGATACTTGTTGAACAAGATGCTGGGGATGCTCGATGGGTTGAATTGATCACTGGCGCACCTCGAATTGGGTACCGTGTGGCTATCGGAATTATGTTACAGTCCTTGCAACAATTGTGCGGTGCCAACTACTTTTTTTACTACGGCACGTCTATCTTTACGTCAATTGGCATGTCCAATTCATTTGCCACTTCAATGATCTTTGGGGCAGTGAATTTTGTGTCGACTTTTGTGGGGCTTTATAATGTTGAGCGATTTGGGCGGCGTAAATGCTTGCTTGGAGGCGCCATCTCCATGTTCATTTTTTTCATCATTTATGCTTGTCTGGGCACCCAGGCATTGTATCCTGAAGGGTCCAAAGAAGCGAACGAAATTGTCGGTAAAGCCATGATTGCAGTTACATGTCTGTTTATTTTCAGTTTTGCTGCGACTTGGGCCCCGGTAACGTTTGTGGTTGTATCTGAAATTTACCCATTGCGGATCAAATCCAAGGGCATGGCTATCGCCACGGGAGCTAATTGGTTTTGGAATTTTCTGATATCATTCTTCACCCCGTTTATTACTGGTGCAATTGGATATTACTATGGGTTTGTGTTTAGTGGCTGTTTGCTATTTTCGTTTGCGTTCGTGTACTTTTTCGTGCCAGAAACAAAAGGCTTGTCATTGGAACAGATTGATAAACTGTTCATTTCAAGAATCAAACCTTGGAAATCTGCTGGATGGTTGGACACAATTGCGAAATCTGCGCCAAAGAATGCCGCGTCGACAATTGAAGGAGATACAATGGCCTCTACCAACGGAAATTACCCTACATATATCAATGAGTAATTCCTTTTAGAGTAACTAGTAAAGACAACAACAACAAAAAAGATTAGCATTTCTGAATGATTTGAAAAAAAGGCAAAAAAAAAATAATTAAGAATTGGAGTTATGGACGATACCGGAGTCGAACCGGTGCCCTTTCGCTTGCAAAGCGAACGTGATAACCAACTACACCAAACGCCCAATTTCTTGAAAATGAAAATGTTGAATTTGCCGAGTGGCGCGCCCCAGTGTGCGGCGCAGCGTCGACAAGTGGGAATTGGATCTCGAAACGAGTAATTTTGTAAATAAAAAGCACGTTTCAGTAATTTAGGTGAGTGTGAAACCAAAATTTGAAGTGTGGGACTGGTAACATCTTGACAAAATATGCGGCGTGTGCGGCGCGCGTCGTCAACTGAGAACATGCTTACTTCAGGTGTTTTACAGGACAGAAAAACATATCTAGTAAGCCAGAAAAAGTTACGATATTTTCTTTAACTATGAGACACAGGAAACTCTATTGGATACCGAAATTTACGTATTCCAGACTAAGCAGGTTAGGTATATCGCGACAAACATCCCAGCGCTACAACCAGTGCTTTGACAATTCCCAGCGCAACTTTCGTTTACCACATTAACAAATCGCTAACCATGCTTACCGCTGCACTTGCCGACTCAGATTTCAATGACCAAGGGCCAGCATGGGATTTTGAAGAAATGGAGATAGAAGAACCGCCATCGTCACCGTCACCGCCATCAACGCCATCACCAACGTCTGGCTATACATTAGCCAGGAACATCGCACACACTGGAATATTCGTACCAGCATGGATGCATAGCAGCATCACTTATCAACAATGCTTGAAACAGGTTGCTTATTACTTTTTATGGTCTAGTTTTCTTTTCACCACAAGTTTGATGCTTGGAATGTTGTATTTAAAGACGGAATACCCCACAGCAGTCCGTGCATTGTGTCTTGTATTATCTTTGACAGCTTTGATTGTGGGGTACATTATGGTCCATTTTGCAGCACCAGAAGTTTTCAAGCTTTATGCTCGCAATGAAGCTCAACATGGAAGATTAATACAAGGGTCTACTGGTGGATACACCTTAAAACTTGCGTTGTTTCTTGCTATGCTGCAAGTGGGTTATTGGGTCACTTTTCTAGCCACTGCTGAATTCACTTCACTCTATCAAGGTTTGGCAAGATCGCCACCATCCTGGTAATAATTAAAGGATCTCGATTACCGGGGAAAATAGACGATCGGTGATGACGTTTAAAATATAGTAAAAATAGACACCTTTTGCTTCTATACATAATTGCGCCTACCGTAAAAGAAGCTCGACTGCATAACGGCTATGTAATCCCACTCAGCCTTATCCCTATATTCCGACAGCGGCGCTTAACTACGGTTTATAGGCGGGGCGGTGGCGTGGCGTGTGGGCAGTGATTGGTCCCACTATTTTTTTCGCACGCGTGCGCTACGCAATGTTGAGGTTTGTTTCAAGTTTATAAAAGCAGCCTCCTGCGCTCTCATATCGAATTCTCGTGTTCTTTTTTTTTTTTTTTTCCTGCTTCATTTTTTTCGGTAACTAGAACATATCACGAAATAATGTCATACGGTTACGGTGGAGGTTACAACAACGGTTATGGGGATCAATATTACGATGGCCCACCCCCAACAATTGGATATGAGTCTGAACGTGCATTTCCTGGTCAAGGCGGTCAGTCTGAACGTGCATTCCCTGGTCAGGGTGGTCATACTTATGGGGGTGGTTACACCGCTTCTCAGAACAATGGCGGTGGATGGGGTGCTCCCCCTCCTCAAGGTCCACCACAAGGATACAATGGCGGCGGCGGATACGCACCACCACCACAAGGTCCACCACCAGGAAATTACGGTGGTGGATATGGTCAACCACCACCTCAGGGTCCTCCAGGTGGATATAATCATGGTGGTGGTGGGTATGGCCAACAAGCTCCAATGCAAGGCGGTGGTGGTGGTGGATTTGCTACACCACCTACTGGTCAACAATCTTTCGGTGGGGGACAGCATTTTCAATATTCAGCATGTACAGGTCGTCGGAAAGCGCTATTAATAGGTATTAACTATGTTGGCAGTAAAAATGCATTGAGAGGTTGTATTAATGATGCTCGAGCCGTATCAGCATTTTTACAAGATCGATATGGTTACAAACAGGACGATATGGTCATCTTGACTGACGATCAGAAAGACCAACGATCTCATCCTACCAAAGCTAATATTATTCGAGGTATGCAGTGGCTTGTTTCCGGTGCCCAGCCTAATGATACGCTGTTTTTGCATTATTCTGGTCACGGTGGTCAAGCCGCCGATCAAGATGGTGACGAAGATGATGGGTTTGATGAAGTCATTTATCCAGTTGATTTCCAACGAGCAGGTCATATCGCGGACGACGACATGCATGCAATCATGGTTCGTCCATTACCGCAAGGTGTTCGATTGACTGCACTGTTTGATTCGTGCCATTCCGGTACTGTATTGGACTTGCCATTTACATATTCTACCGACGGATCTCTCAAGGAGCAAAACTTGGCCAAAGAAGGTATGAGCAGTTTGATGGGCGCTGTGAGCTCATACTCTAAAGGTGATATTGGCAGTGTGGTTTCATCTGTTGGTGGATTTTTCAAAAAGGCAACTACTGGTAGACAGGCAGAAGAAAGAACTAAACGAACCAAATCATCTAACGCAGATGTTGTTATGATTTCGGGATGTAAAGACAGTCAAACTTCGGCAGATGCTGCAAATGCCGGTACTAATACCGGTGCAATGTCGTATTCTTTTATTACAGTAATGACTCGAAACTCGAATCAGAGTTACTTGTCATTGTTGAATGAAATGAGACAGGTTATGAGGGGACGATACAGTCAATTACCACAACTTTCTTCATCGCACCCTATCAATACAAACTTGAAATTCATCATGTAGTTGAAGTTTTTAAAAAACATAATAACTTAAGATATAAAAGAAGGAGAAAAAAAAAATTATATATATTATGAAATGGTACATTTGTTTGATTCAGGTTGTTGCGGGTTCTGAGCCTTGTCTATTTCTGCAATAACCAATTCAAAAGCTTTGGAGACATTTTCATTATGTCTTGCCGAAGTTTCGATAAAAGCACAGCCCAATTCCTTTGCCATTTGTCTACCCTCTTCTTCAGTAACTTGACGCTGGATCTCCAAGTCAGATTTGTTACCCACCATAACAGCTGGAACGTGTTCACCACCAATGCTATTAAGAATCTTGTCACGGATAATAGAAATCATTTCAAAAGTGGCTCGAGACGCAACCGAATAGGCAAAAATGTACCCATGAATCCCAATCAAATGTTTTTGATTAATAATGCTAAACTCGTCCTGACCAGCAGTATCGAGAATCTCAACGGAATAGTCCTGTCCCTTGTACCGAATCATCTTGTTGAATTGATTTTCAATCGTGGGGTAATAAGACTCCACGAAATGATCTTCAACAAACTGAACTGTCATTGACGATTTGCCTATGTGTTTGCTGTTAGCATTTTCTTTTTTATTCTAGACCATTTCCACCCCTTACCCACGGCTCGTGAGCCAACGACGGCCACTTTTCTGGATCTTGGAGGCGCTGTCGACATAATTGTTAAGAGAAGAGAATATCGCGCCCAACTGAAACAAGATGAAGGAAGAGACAGATCAAAAAGAACGATTCTTAGCTTCTAAGAGCACAATACAAAATCCAATGTGTTTGTTTAAAAAAAAATATATTATTTTCTGTCATTTGTACATATTTCCATCTTGCTTCTGCAACATAGAATTATTATTGAACGAAAAGGAGAAATTGTTTTAAGCAGATTCAGTCTTTTCATCGACCTTTTCATTTACAGCCTTTTCTTCAACCTTTTCTTCAGCATTTTCCGCGTCCTTTTCTTCTTGCTCAATCTTTGCCAATCCAGCCTTTGCCTTTTTAATTTGTTCAGCAGTAGCCTTGTCTTGGTTTTCTTTAAAGTAGTCAATCTTTGCCTTCAATGCGTCGATAGTCTTTGGAACGTCATCCTTACCAGCTGGAACACCAATGTTCAACTTGCTCAAGTTTTCAATAATAGACACATCCATTGCGAACTTGTCAGCGGACTTGCCACCCTTCTTGTTCTTCTTACCAGTAGATGCACCACCAGCAAAGAAATCGGGGGTACTCTTCTTGATAATCTTGGCATTGGTTGGAACTTCTTCAACAGTTCGACTAGACTTTGCTGCAAACTGATTGTCTTCCTTCTTCAATCCAGAATCAGTCTTCTTGTATTCCGGATCAAAATAACCCAACAAGTTTTCAGCAGTGCTGATTTCATCAGCATAAGCTGGCTCGGAAGCAATTTCAAGCTTTTCTTCAGCATCTCGCTTCTTCTTTTCCTTTTCATAAGCTGCCTTTTCAGCCTTTTCCCGTTCAATTCGTTCGGCCTTTTCAGCATCTAGTTGTTCTCGGAAAGCTCGTCGTTGCCCGAAGTAATCATCCTTCAATTTGTGGATCTTATTTCGAACTTCGTCCCGAGCAGATTCAGCGGCACTTCGAGCATCATACAAGGTACTTCGGCTCTTATAGGCAGCTTGGTGTTCATCCCGCATAGCATTCAATTTGCCCATGACTTCGTTGAAACGATCAGAAGTAGTACTAGCTTCAGTATCGTTCAATGTACCCTTCAATTGAGCAATCTTTTCCTTGTCGGCATCAATAGAAGTTTGAGCATCAGCAAAAGTACCAAAGTTCTTCTTTGCCTTTCGCAAAGAAGAAATATCAGCCAGATTTCGTTTTTCTTCAACCAATCTCAAGTTACCAGAATCAACAGCTTGTTCAAGCTTCGTGATTTGAGCGTCAATTTCGTCAACACTTTTAAAGTTGGCCTTGGATTTGGACGTTTGCAAATCCTTGATCTTCTTCTTCAATCGTTCATCAACCAACTTGATTTCATCAAAAACTTTACCTCGAGCAGACTTCAATTCAGCTTGTTTCTTCTTCAATTGATCCAATTCAGTTCGGAGTTGTTGTCTTTCATCATTGGATCCGGTGGCACCACCACCTTGCAACTTTTTGACATTGTTTCGAGCCAACTCCACATCACTTTCCTTGGCTTTCAATTCGATTTCCAAATTCTTCAAATTCCGATCAAACTCATCCTTATTTGGAGGTTGAACACGCTTTTTAGAGGATCCGTTTACAGTAGCCATGATTTAGGGGTGACGAATGGACAGTTTCGACGGGGACAGACGAGGGGACTGTTGATTTTGGTTAGTATGTGCTGTCAAGAATTTTTGAATTTTTTATCCGAATATTATCTCTCGTTTTTTTTTTTTGGTTTTTTTTTATAATAAAACCCAGAAACAAGAAAACAAAATGAACTTACCAGTTAACAAATAATGTGCAGAAGCAGAAAATATAGAAGACAAAAAACAACCAATATGTGGAAAAGTTGCAAGTTCACTATTAAAAGTAAAGTGATGGAAGAGGAAGGAAAGAAAACGCTGCCCGGGGCGGCTCTGGACTTTTCATAGTTCTGCGCCGTGGCGGCATGATCCAGTTGAAGCATACGATACGAATGGGAATGGGGCTGGGTTAATCCGGTACCAGTAAATAGATCGATACTCACTATCCACCTCAAGATACTGCAATTCGTCAGGGTAGTTATATATACAGCCTAGATCATCAAGAAAAAGGTTTATTTGCAATGGCTTGTAGTAGTCCCCTCCCTTTGATAGGTTTTTCCCCTAACGGCGGGCTTGATATCTGACACCGGTAGCAAATATCCAGCGACCCCTGTTGGATCCCGTTGGTAAATCTCAGCACGGCGTATACAAGCGCGCGCTCGCGTTAAAGATTCTAGGGGTCAAGAGTTCTCCATTGACAGACTATTAAGCGACGAAAAAAGAGGAGGGGATTAAACTCACTGCAGAATTTTTTCCTCGGGACCATCTTTTGTTCTCTAAACATTTCACATACCTCAACTTGTTCATTATCTACAAGTGTTAATCCAACGTGTATATTACCTTTCTTCAAATTTTAGCATGACCTCAACAACGGAAACAAGTACTCAACAGAGTCCATCAGTCGTCTCAACTACAAGTACCTCTCCATCGGTCAATAGATTGACTGCTGAACAGGTTCTTGCAGCGTTTCCCGAAGTCCAACCGTTGGGAAATGGCAGCACAAGTCACCCAGATTCAAGGGCAGGTGAAGATAGAGAGCTTTTTGAAGGCCAAGATGAAGAACAAATCAAGCTGATGGACGAAGTTTGCATTGCATTGGACTGGGACGATAAACCTATTGGCAGTGCATCAAAAAAGACTTGTCATTTGATGACCAACATTCAAAAAGGTCTTGTTCATCGGGCTTTTTCGGTGTTTCTATTCAATAATGAAAACAAACTGCTGTTACAACAGCGTGCTGATGAAAAGATTACATTTGCTGGTATGTGGACCAATACTTGTTGCTCGCATCCATTAGCTACTCCATCAGAATTGGGTCATGATTTGCCCTCTTCAGTTGCCGGTGTAAAGAACGCAGCTCAGAGAAAACTGGATCAGGAATTGGGTATTAAGAAGGAATATCTTCCTTTGGACAAGTTTGATTTTTTGACTCGAATACATTATGTTGCTCCATCTAATGGTCCATGGGGTGAACATGAAATCGATTATATTCTGTTCATCAAGAGTGATCCGGAATTGGAAGTGAACCCAAATGAAGTGAAGGATACTAAATATGTATCGCCTGAAGAGTTGAAGAAGATGTTTAGTGATCCAGAATTGACGTTTACTCCATGGTTCAAGCTAATCTGTGAGACTTATTTGTTCCAGTGGTGGAATGAAATCGACAATGTCACCAAATTTAAAGAAGATGGTATTCGAAGAATGCTTTGATAAGCCATTTTCTAGACTGAATTTTTTTGGATACGAGATAATAATGTGGACTTTAAGCAGAGAACTTAATTTGCAAAAAAATAATAATTACAAAAAAAAAAAAAAAAAAAAAAAAAAAAAAAA
>JAKTPN010000319.1:26532-38634 GCA_030557665.1 Blastobotrys apis
AGGGAAAAAAAAAAAAAAAAAAAAAAAGGAGACACGTACCTGATGGATTTATATATTTAAAAAAAAAATCGTAAGAAAAAGGGTAAATATGAAGAAACAAAGTCTAAAAGGAAAGTGCAGAAATGAAAATATATTAGGCTCCACAATACGGTACCAACAGAGACGCGTGAGGCTGAGGCTGAGCCAAGTGGGCCAGGCCAGGCAACAAAGTTATGCAAATGCGAAATGGATACCAAATCGCCGATCGGCACCATCGGCTTCCTCACCAGGACTTAAAACTATTGCTTAAAAACCTGCAGGGACCTTTTACGACGCGTCGTTGTACCTCCTCCTCCAGCGCAGTTAATTCAATGCAAAAATAGTAAAATCATATATATATCCGTACATGGCGTTACACACATATTACGGTTCTTTAATTTGGCGGTTTAATAAACAATGACCGAGTACTTTCGTCAAGACCACGTAAAATGTCCAACTGGTTCGGGTCAGTGATCACGCCTTTCATCAGCTCGAGATCCAACATCGATTCAAAATCGCCCGTCTGTTCCCCACCATTATCATCATGACCAGGATCAACCAAAAAGTATGTCGACTTATTCCCCAACGCTTCTTGATAAAGACCTTTTAATTCTCCAGCCCTTCGTACTGAACTCACCACGTAAATCCCTCCACTCGCCGACGCGACAAAAAAACGTGCTTCAACCTGGTCATGCTTGAACAGATAACGTGGTGCCGGTTGAACCACCGTAAACGGAACCGACTTGTAATATTCACCTTCCCGCTGAACCCGTCCTTGCCCATCAACCGCTCGATACTCAAGATGGCCATCAGAATCTGCGAAACAAATGGCTTTGCCATTCATTGCCACTGAATTTGTCGTAAATGCACCACTGCTGTTGAGGTTCCCAGCAGACGAAACAGTCAACGACGCGCCTGGATCGAACTGATTCAGCCATACGCCGCGTAACAAATCGCCAGTTGCAACATGGAACCCGTCTGAACACATGGAAGTGGTAAAGCTCCAACTTTTGTACTCCCGGGGCAAATCCAATAACCGCAGTTGGAACTTGGCTTCAATATCTGGTCGACTAATCGTAATCGCCCGGACAACCTTACCAATAGATGCTAAAAATTGCACACTAGGGATAGTGAATTCCGGATCGCTAAATGCCACTGCAAGGACTTCATCGTCCACAGTGAGTTGATGTTGTAGATTCAGCTGGTTCGATTCTAGTTTGAACAGCCTCAGCCTTCCTTTAGTATGAGCCGCATTCTCAATTGCGGACCCAACCACAACACCTTCAAATTCTTTGGATTGAATCACTTGAACACAAGTTGGAGCTTCAGCGGACAGCAGAATAGAGTCGCGGATTTTTAACGATTCGTCAAGAACTGCAATCTCTCCCCCAGTTTTTGTGATGATGCATGCCACAAAACTAGTCTTGAAGTGGGCAAGTTGCCGGACCGCACCGTCCTTCATCCGAGTAGTAGTAACAACATTGTCCTCACTAAAAATGTTTCCAATTCTGACCGTATTTCCAGATGCATAAACGAGACATTCGCCAAGTTGTGTCGCGCAGGTGGGAACATCCATATCTAAAAACGCCGGGTCATAATCGCCTGAACTCCAAACCTTGGGGGAAAAGCAGCAATGCGACCATGCTAGAGCGTCGTTCTGGTACCTGGTCATAGATACCGGGACCGGACCAGCTTGAACAGTGACATGGTCGCCCCAAGCACCGTCTGGAGTAAGTGCATAGATAGAGAGGTTTCCATCAGCAAATCCAAACATGACCTTGTTTTCGATAGCGACAATCGACCGTACAGGTAGCTCAACGTCAAACTGTAGCTGGTGGATCAGTGAAAGAGATTCATTGTAAACTCTGAACTCACCGGTGCCCCAGAATGTAACGATCACTTCATTTCTATCAGTAGTTGCGATCCGTGCGACTTCAGCATCGAATTCTATTTCACCATCAACAGTTAGCCGCTCATCAAGCTTTATCAACGTTTTTTTGAAAGCACAGAACAATGCGTTAGATAAAAATGCAGCCGACGAGACTTCTGAATTCGATTTCCAGGAGCCGGCGCCGGTATGAGTAACTTGAACAACTTTCCCCGCCAACCTTCCAACTTCAACCGTCTCGGTGTCCATGCTCAAACCTTCCCACTTGGTCAATTCTTCCACTTGTCCGCAAACATAATCTTCGTCTATCTCTGGGATGTATAATACATTTGTGCGACCCAAGCCAGATGTGATTAAGTACTGGTCAATTGCCCACATACTTCGAATATCCTTCATATCAAATTCCATTACCGGTTGAAACCTGCCTCCTGATGCTAGTCGTTTTACTGACCCAGTATTCAACCCACCAGAACTAACGATTAACGATCGAATGCCGTAATCAGTGCAGTAGACAAGATCGTTGATGGGGCTCAGATTCTCCAGTTCTTGCACATCTTCCAGTTCACCACTTTTTAAATTAACTTTAAACAAACACGAATTTCCTTCATGACTGGCAGAAAAGAAATAAGTCGAAGAGATGTGTATTAATGCGGTTGGAGCTGGGATATTATTCACTGGATGCAAGTTTGGCCGTCCAGAATTGATCATTTCGTCGATTGTCCCCGTGAATTCTAATATGTACAGTTTTCCAGCTTCCGTACTGAGTAAGAATCGAGTTTCGTCAATTTGAGCGCAATGGCTGAAGTTTTCGTCAAAAGTCATGATTTTTGTTGGCCCTTTGCTTGTCAAGTCGGATGGTCTAAAATACAAGCTCTGTCCAATTGCCAGCAAGCCTTCATCAATCGGAACAAGAATGTTAGCTGCGGCCACAGTATCACTAACACCAGTATCCTGCAGTTTCAACAGCTGCGAAATAATTTTCACATATGCAATCTTCCTCTGTTTACTCCCGGACTCGTGATACAAAACCGCCAACGTATCTTCAGCAATAAACTTCATATCAATGGGCTGAGTAAATTCCAAATTCATTGTTCCTACTTTTGTGAACAATTCTTCCAGGACTTTATTTGCGCTTTCTTTGCGTCTTGATGGGATTTTGAAAACCTTGATAAACCCATGTGTCACACACATGGCAACATGGCTCGAATTCACTGCTGTCAAGTTGTCGTTGGCGCTAATCGAATAACCATCGGATATGACCTTGCTTTGTTTGTACGATTGAAATCTACCATTTGTATATCTAACCATGTAAATCCATGCAGTTGAAGTACTGATCATCAGCCAATGACATGATTTTTCCATAGGTACTGCTGTCAGTGTGTTGATTCCTCCTCGTACTGGAAGAGAGTACAGGAGTTCCATTCCGTTTTTAATGCTATAGATTTCCAACGCATCTTCTTTGGCAAGCACCAAGTTCTTGTCACCGGGTATTATTGTTGCATATTCAGCTAACTTGACCGAACTAGGCTTTACCAACGTGGATATAAGCGACATTGTTGATTGATCATGAAGTAGTAAGTTGTTGGATCTCGTCGCAAGTTTTTGACGCGTGCGAAAAATCATAGCGCGCGCATTTCATGAGGCTCAAGACTCGCCCCGCCAGAGCGGAATGGAGGTATACGGATGAATTTACCATATGATAGTAGTAATGACATTAAATTCTCTTCGCTTATAAATTTTTGAAACTGCTCATAATGTGTTACCAAGTGGTTTTCTTCAGGTTCCGAACTGCAATACGCCGCTCATTGAAAGTACAGCAAAACACTAGATATTGAGATAAGTGTTAGGCCAAACGGCAAAACCAACTTCAATAGGCTGGTTTGAGATCAATTCTACGCTATTAGATATCTGGTTCTTCAACTCGTTTAAAAGGGCTGGAGAGCCGAACGGTGCGCGTTGACATTCCCAGTTTCCCTGGCAACGCGACGCGAAGTCCTCCCAATTTATTATTACTATTATTTTTTTTTTTTGTCTCCTCTTAAGAAATCGGCCGCTCGAAAATCTAAACATACAAAGAAACGTCCTTAGACTCCACAAAAAAATATGCTAGCGGGACACCATTCACCAGTCAAAACTCCTGTACGTCAAAAACGCGTCCACACGATACCTGGTTCTGCAAGTGCTAGAAGGAAACCTGCAGAAACCATCAAAACAAGTTTTGCAAGACCCACTAGCACTGCAGCGGCATCGACAACGACCGCTGCCGCCGCGTCAAAGGCTCCTACGGAAAACGCAAACAACAGCACAAGATACGAAAATCATGACGAACTTAGTCTTCTTGATGAAGAACACCTAAATGTGCCCTCTGATAATGAATCGCAAATGCATGAGCGAATAGAAGGTGAACTAAGAACAGAGATCGAATCTCTGAAAGCGCAGTTAAGAGGCAAAGACAGTGAAATCGAATACCTAAAAACCTCACTAAACAGCTGTCAAACACAAGTGGCAGCAAATGATCGCACTAGAAAAGACATTATTACCAAAACGGCCAAACAATTGCATCAACAGTACAGTGAGAAACATGTCACCAAAGTTCGCGCATTAAAACAGACATATGATCGTAAATATCAAGATCGCATATCTGAACTCGAAACCAGAAACGAAGAACTAAACAAGTCGATTTCTAGTTTACATTCAGATGTGGATGGTTTATCTACTCAAGTTTCGTCACTGCAGGCTCAGGTTGAATATGAGCGCAAGGAAAAAGATGAGCTTGTATCGGCTTACGACCAATATTTTGAATTAAATAACAACAATGGCTAGTAGTCCTAAATAACATTAGCGTTATTTTGTCTAATTCATAATGTCTGTTTAATTTGGTTGCTAAATTTATTTTTATTTTTTTATTTTTTTTTAGAGTTTATATTTTCAAAAACATGCATACTGTGTTTTCATGTACTTTGATAACGGGACTGACCAGCCGTGCGTGGATCACATAACGGACAGTCGGATGTTGATCCCGGGAGTCATACCAGGAAGCTTAGCAGTTGACTAATTTGATTTGGCCAAACACGGTTTTAAAGCGGTGAATAACGTGGAGCACTACGTAACCTGAGTGGTTTTTTTATATGTCAAATGCCAAATCCTGTTAATAAAGTCATCGTTTAAAAACACTATAATTATATTTCGTCCCCTGCGCTGGTTTACTGAAACACTGATCGTTACGGAAAGCCTAAAAACCAGCAGTATTTTATCGTTGATTGGTCTGGTCAGCGTCCTGGGTCCAATGAGTGGCAGTTTTACCACCATGCTGGGTTTGTTTGAAATGATTTATTGGTCAATTTTCACGATATTATTCATTGAACGAAACTGCGATCTTGACAGCCAATGTCGGCAGCTTTCGCAGAGGGGGTAATAAAAAAAAAAAAATAAAAAAAGCTGTATATTATTCTTATCCATTCCCCGAACTAAACCAACTCCAGGTTTATTTAAAACACTAATTAAATGAACTTTTAACTTTTCGTAGAATCTTTTTTGCTCGGTCTTTTTTTTTCTGCTCTTCCTTTTTTCCTTCCTTTCTCAATTCTCAATTCTCACTTTTTTCTTCTTTTAATCAAGTGATAAAAATTAGAACAGGCCCGCAAAAAAAAATGAGTTCAGGTCCAATCCCACAACCAGCAGCCATGCTAGGTAGTATGCATCTTGTAAGAAGTCCGCCATCAATTTCCAGTGGAGATGAAAGTGGGAATGAAAGCGACGGCTCGAGCTGTTATGGCGATGAATCCTCGTATACTTTGTCCCGCAACAATTGGACGGCTGGGTCAGCGCAACCACTAGCGGCTACATCTCCAACATCATTGCATCAATCTGCATCTGGTGAAACACTAAATCAAAACCAACAACCACGAACAAGCAGTATCAGAATGAACTCGCCATCTGATGGTGGTGAATTGTTGGAAGATATGGCAGCGATTCGTGCCGAAAATAATCGATTAAAGCAGCTCCTTGATAAGTCGCTACGCGACGTAGCTGATCAAAAAGCTCAAAATGGTAGCATGTGGAAGACTTTAAAAAAGCAGCGCGAGTTGATTAAAGAGTTGCAAGAAGATTTGCTGGAAATGTCTGAAAAGTTGAGTAGACAATCGTTTCAGGAAGATAAAGAAGTGGTGAGTCCACTGCAGGAACAAGAGAAGGTCCAAGAGCAGGTGCAGGAACAGAAGGAGGAGCAGGAGAAGGTTCAGGAGCAATTACAATTACAAAAACAAGAACAAGGACAAGAGCAGGTACCAAAACAGGATGAAAGGAATGACGATGAAAGCTACCGTTCAAAGCAAGAAAATAACATTATTTCTACGACTTCTAACGATGTACGCTCTTCGATCGAGATACCCGAGAAGAAGCGACAACAACGACCTCCACCTCTGGAGCTTCTGGGGCCGAACGTCTTAAAAAAGAGTGCATCAGAATTACCTATGGTTTCAAATAATGAGCAGGTCACAGCTCCTACGCAACGGGTTGTATCGTTACAGCCAACTAGAAGCGAATCGGTAAGTGCAGGAAATTTTTTTTTTTTTCGAAAGACAAGGAGGTCTGCTAACCAAGAAAATTTAGTACAATCCAACGAGATCATTACGGCTAACTACACCAATTTCGAATTCTTCAAAGGTTAAAGAAAGAGAAATAACGATTAGCATTGCACCGAACCATTTGCCTTCGATTGATGTAACAGTAGTGAGTACATTATCAGCTCCAAAGAAAAAAGGATTGCATGAAGTTGCCGCACTGCTTTGTTGCAAAGATAAAGATTCTGGTAAAGTATTGTGGAAGTTGGGTAAAGACTATGCATCATTCTCTGATTTGGAGTCAATTATACGTCCCCATGTGGCACAATATCATTTGCCAAAGATGCCGGAAAGACAATTATTCCAAAGTTCGACTCCAAGCAAAATTGATAACCGGCGAAGAGCATTGAATGAATATTTTGACCGATTGCTCAAAATACCAATCTTACCTCCCCCGACACTAGATTCGATCTGCTCGTTTTTGTCTACAGACGTAGTGGATTCAGATCAGGAGGATTTGGACGAAATCGCGGGAGTCCGAGGGAACTTGTCCAAAAAGGGGCGAAATTTTGGCGGATGGAAGTGTCGCTACTTTGTATTGGATGGACCATTTTTGAATTATTATGATTACCCAGGGGGTACACTAGCCGGAAGTATATCATTGTACCAAGGAAAGATTGAACGGCAGGATACGGTAGATGGTGATACTGAATACCGACATGGGTTTTTGATTATGGAATTGAAAAAGCGCGATAGTTTTACGAAGCATATACTCTGCGCAGAGTCGGTTGCAGATCGCGAAGCTTGGGTTAATGCATGCTTGGCAATGGTTGAAACGCCTGGATATTGTGAGGTTCCCAGAGGATTAAAGAGCCCATTGAAGCCAAAATCTTCAGCCTCTACTATATCTTCTCAGCCAATATCAACAGTGGGTTCGAACGACCAAATGTCGTCTGTTACTGTATTAACGCCAACTTCGCCTAGTTATAGAAATCGGCCAGTATCAGCGATCGAAAGTAGATCTGCCACCAAATTCGGCAATTCGGATTTTGATGTGGATGGTAGTGGTGGAAAGGGCAGTACCCAAAAAGAGCGGCCTAAATCAGCTTCTATTGTTAAGAAGCTCTTGTTTTTCAAGAAGAATGGTGAAGCACAAGGTAATGGTGATGGCGACAACTGTTTCGAAGATGGCGGGATTGAAAAGGCTTTGAATCAACTGGACTGTGAAGATAGCAGCAGGGAAAATACCATGTCTCCGCGTGAAGAAAAGTTTTTGGACTTTACTGATGTTAGTAACCGGCAATTATTCGGGAATACTATTTCTCGTGCAGTTGCCTTGTCATCTAAGGAAGTTGAAGGTCACCGGGTTCCGTCAATTATTGAGAGAGTAATCGAACTACTGGAATATCGAAGTGCGTGGTTTGAAGAAGGTATTTTTCGGCTGAGTGGATCGTCGTCAGCAGTTAAAGCATTAAGAGACCGGTTCAACAAGGAATATGATGTGGATTTGGTTGAAGTGGAAGCCGAGACACATGCAGTTGCCAATCTTTTGAAGCAGTACCTTCGAGAGTTGGGGGACTCAATCATTCCACTGCCATTGATTGTAGCCTTTCGGTCTACATTGGAAATTGCCGATTTGAACGAACGGATGGCTAGGCTTCAAATGTTGGTAAAGCGGCTGCCAGAATCGAATTACAATTTGCTGTATGTCTTGTGCAGAATATTCGGCAAAGTACTTGATAACTCGGCACTGAATAAAATGAACCTAAGGAACGTTGGTATTGTTGTGTCTCCAGCTGTTAATATGCCTCCAGCAGTGTTTGTAGCGTTGTTGGTGGATCGAAAAACCATCTTTGATCATGAGCCGCTCGATGAATCTCAAACGCGCAGAATCGACATCCCAGCTGCATTAGACAGTGCTAAATGATGACGTTTTTGAATTGGTACTTTTGTTGTTTAATTTTTTGTTTTCTTTCTTGTTTTTTCTTTTTTTGCAAATACTTGTGTCACGTATAATATAACAGCTTTGTTAATATATAAACTTATTTTAATCAAAAACTATTTGGAAATGTTCACTTGACGATTGTTCAACACATTTTCAATAAACGCTTCACCAGCCTTGTATGAAGATCTAACCAAAGGACCCGATGCACAGTACAAAAAGCCCAATTCCATTGCTCGATCATGCCAATACTGGAATTTCTCCGGCGTGACATATTCAGCAACCTTCATGTGTCTCTTTGTTGGTCGCATGTACTGTCCAAAAGTGACCACATCGACCCCAGCAGATCGTAGTTGTCTCATTGCATCTTCAACCTGTTCATCTGTTTCACCAAACCCAAGCATAACCGAAGTTTTTGTAACCAAAGATGGGACTGTAGCTTTAGCCTGTCGCAACACATCCAGACTCTGTTGGAAGGTGGCTCGACGATCTCGAACATATGGCGTCAATTCTTCAACAGTCTCAACATTGTGTGCAAAAACATCCAATCCGGACCGTGCCATAACTTTAACCATATCCGAATTACCAAGGAAATCACCCGTGAGACATTCTACCCGGATATGGCTGGCCTTGTGTTTGATTCGACGTACAGTGTCGGCAAAATGGTGTGCACCACCATCAATCAGGTCATCTCGGTCGACAGTGGTCAACACCACATATCCCAACCCCCAATTAGCAATCGCTTCAGCTGTATTTTCTGGTTCGTTTGGATCCAATGGACCTGGGTTTCGATTGGTTTTGACTGAGCAGAACCGACATCCTCTCGTACATGTATCACCCATCAACATGATTGTTGCGGTCGCTTTACTTTTATCAGATCCACCCCAGCATTCACCAATATTCGGACATTTTGCTTCTTCACAGACTGTATGCAATTTCAATCCTCGAACATCTTCCTTGAGCTTGTGGTAGTTTTTGCCCTTTGGGATTTCAGTCTTGAGCCATTTAGGTAATCGCGCGTCTTCATCTTTTCGCGCCGCCATAACGGGATCCACTACAGTATCCATAGTAGCAGCTCTTCGTGTAACAAAATCCTCAAAACTTGGACCAGAATTGAGTTTATCTGTGAACTTGGTTGGTCGTCGTCGTCGCTTTGGTGGGACTTCTGTACTTGTGGTTGATGATGCAGTGGTTGTACTCGTACCGATAGTGCTCTGCAACCGGGCAGCAGCACAAAACGACCTAGTGGAGATTTTTGACGTCTGTTTGAGCATTTTTCTATGGAGATTGTCGATGGGAATGTGCAAAAGATCAGTGAGAAATCAGAAATGAGGGGGAAAAATGGACTGATTATAAATGACCTGATAGGTTGAAAAAGAGAAGTTTTTCTTGTCGGGCTGATCCGGGTTGGCCAGTGTGTACATTTTTTTAAAGCTCTTGTTGGGAAAGCACCGGGTTGACTCGGTCTTTGTTCGAAAGACTAGGCTGGGCCAAGTACTTTTGGGTGGTTATTGCGCAATTAGTATAGAATAAAGATAAATAAAAGATCAATAGTAAAAAACTATCTACTTAAAAATCGTTTCCTAAATCGACGATATTTATGTTTTGATAAATGGAAATGACGATGATGATCGGCAGATCGTGAATAATTGTGCACTTTGGGGGTGGATCTTGGCGGTGGTGGGGCGGAATATGACGGTCCCGGGGTCATTTCGAGGTAACTGGATAACTCGTCAATACCGAATTCCGTGTTATCAAAGTCTTGCAAGTGGGGGTGAAATATCGCAGAATACATAAGCTCAGAATCCAGGAGATTCACTGTATCTTCTGAGGCTGGCTGTTCAGGCAATGATGCTCGGTGTTCTAATGACCATTCTATCGGTTGATCTGGTTCAAGATATGGCGATACAGATGCAGCAATATCATTACTCATTAGCATATACTCCATTATTTGCCACTTGTCCATAGACTTTTGAATTGCGTCAATGTTAGCTGAAATGACGTCCCAGGTGTATGGCGTTATCAATGGCGAGCCAACCGGTGACGGGGATTTTGCGGGCATTAATGGGTCCACTGGCTCGTCAAAATCTTCTGACTTATTATAATCGGATCCAGATGAACATGCTTCAGCAAAGCTAACAGGCTGAGAGATCATATTATCAAGCTGGGCGAGTCGAAGGGGCGTCAATATATGATCACGTCGTCGCTGCGGTGGACGCACATCTTCATTGTACAGTCTAGTATCGGATTTTCTTGGTGATCGAGGTAGGGTCAAATCGATCCTGGACCCAGACGGACCAAGTGTTAGTTCTTTGAACTCGCTGTGAAATGTGCTATTGGGCTGGTTGTCAGAATCGTCGTCGCTGTAGCGACCAGAGCACGGCTCACTATCGCCGCTATCGGATCCATTGCCGATGGAGACAGTGGTGTCGGTTATATTGCATTGGCCATCATCTGATGTTGCCATAGAAGCATGGCGAAGTGGCGGTAGGTTGTTGAATGCGATAGTGATTGGAGTATCGATTAAAATTTCCCGGGCTACCTTATCATATTCTTCGGCAAATGTCTGTTCGCATTCATCATTCTCATAAACTGATCCGTCATCGCTGGCGCTTGAAATATCATCATGACCACCAAGATCACTGTCGCAAATATCCTCTGGACGAATATAGTTGTTTGTGAACTTATTCAACTCTTCTGAAATAAACGGACTCAATGGTTCTATGGGATCAAGCATGTGAAGATCTGGAGTACGATGGATTTCTGGAAACTCGATTGTTTCGTCATAACCACTGTATTGGTATGTTTCCTCTTCTTCCTCTGGCGACTGCTCTTCAGCTTCAGTTTTAATATCCAGGTCCAATCCTGACTCCTTGGTCACCTTGTCGCTTCCAGTCGGCCGTTGGAAAAATAGCAGCGGCAAAGTATGGAACTTTGCATCATCAAAAACCTCTTTACAATCGTCTTCATCCTCAGACTCCAGTGGTGTCATGTCAGAAGTTGAAGAGGTATAACTTGAAGTGTCTATCTGCAGTGATGGCACGGTATTATCACATTCAATATGGCCATCATCCATATCACTATCCAGAAAGGACAAGTCCACAAACAACCTCCTTGGTGCTTGTGTTTTATAAATGACCTTCTGCATGACGAAATCCTCCTCGCTTGGTAAGCAAATATCGCTGTCTAGACAATATTCACACATTTTATTTCTTTTTGGCTGAATTCGTTTTTATATATATGGTTGTCGAACAGAGTTTGATTACAAGTTCTTTTCCGAGATAAACTTTCAACCACGATGAGAAGGTGGGTGCAAAAGTATATATGAATAGATCTCAGAAATTTGAATTTTTCGGTCTCTTGTACTCGTTTAGACTTATCACTTTACAGTGATCTGAGCCGCACCTCACCGGTTAATTCTAAACGGCTATTAGAGGTATCTAACTGAGCAAACAGAAAGGAAAAAAAAAAGTGTTTGTTTTTATTACAGCCTTGGATATCCATTTTCTTAAATACCAAAAGAATTAATATCTCCTTTGTTTGCTGATGCCGTAATATCTTAGTCGTTGTCACGTAAAACGGGGAATTAATAGACGCCTTGCCCATATACCAATGGTCAGCCACCGAAGGACAGCAGAACACGGAGACGCAAGGGCTTGACGCCCACGACTTTTTTTTTTTTTTTTTTTTTT
>JAKTPN010000319.1:38654-51917 GCA_030557665.1 Blastobotrys apis
AAAAAAAAAAAAAAAAAAAAAAAAAAAAAAACTAACCGCGGATATACGCTTGGAGCTCTAAAATAGTCCAACTCACAAAACCACAAAAACGAACTAGGAACGCGTGTGGTATTATAAACACGACATGCATCAGAACAAAGATTTCCATTCGCGTTCATGATAGTAGCGCATATCCCTAATTAATTTAAATGGCCAAGCAACTGCGCGATCGGAGAGGTGGCTGGTTCTAACAGCTCCATGGAGACGCTCCAAAAGATTGCCACAACTGTTAATGCCCGGCGCCTACGAGACAGTTTTCCTTTTTATTTTTCCATCTTGACAACCACATTCTTTTTGAAATTGGCGCCCCCCAAAAAAATCCTAAATCCTAAAAACTTTCGGAAAAAAAACCAAAAAAAACTTTATAACACTCTGACCACCCCTAAAAGTATACCAACAACAAATCATTAATACACAAAATCTGTCGTCCTTTGTTCGAAAAAATATACGCTCTCATGGACTTTGATTCGCCATTTGCCGAGTCACTGGTCAACGGGGGCCATCTAAGTATGGAAGCTTGGGCTATGACCACCGGACCGTCCAATTCTTCATCAACAGCGCTTAGCTCTGTAACATCTATTGGTGGTTCTTCGCCACTAGACCAATCTTTATCTTTGCATTCATCTTCTCCGGGGTTGACAACAACGACGCGTTCGGATTTTAAATCCAAACAAACGACAACATCCAAGTCGCGTACTTCTTCATCAAGCAGTGGAGGTGGCGGAACAAATGGGAATACAGTACCTGAATCTGCTAGAATAATACCACCAGATGAGCCGGTAGAGATTTGTGATATCTGTCAGCGTGTTTTTAAAGGTGCCAAGCGATCCACTCATAAACAACAGCATACGCGTCGACTTCATCCACAGTTTTATGTGCCAAAACGTGGGGGTAAGAAACGATCAGTTGGAGCAAGTGATAAACCGATACCAGCAAAGAGCTCGAATGGGAACTCCAGTGGTAGTGGTAGTGAAAATGGTAAATCGTCGTCTAGCGTTACGGCTGCAGCGGTTACTGCTCTTGCAACAGCGGTTGTGGCATCCACTAACCACAGCAACAACAACAGCAAACCAAATACAGATGTAGGAGGAAACAGCAGCAGCAACAACAACAACGGTACTAACCAAACACTTATTGAACCAGCATTAGTGGAAATGTCAAATTCGATGGCAGATGGATTTATTTCGGTGGATGAAGCGCCTACTTATTTACAGCAAATGACGAATTTTCAACACAAACAGCATCAACAACAGCAACTCGCAAGAGCCAACGCGGCAGCTGCGGCGAATACAAATACAGCGCCGACTACCAGCACTGCCACAACAACGGCCGCGACAACAAACACAACCACATTGAACAATGCTCCGAAAACCAAAGTAAAAGATGGAGAAGAATTTTCAGAGACTGATTTGGCTGTGTTGTCCTTGAAACGGAACATCGGTGATGAATACAAGTTGGATCCGGAACAAGAGGAATATGTACGAGCGATTTTGGAAGTCAAAAAGCCAAATACTGCCGAGAAATTGTTCCAAACGGAATTATCGGCGATGATGCAATATGCGTTGACCTGCAAGAAGATTTCTGTCTCAACAATGAGAATTGCCATTCAAGGATCTATTCATTATTTGACCACACTAAAGGCACCAGTCGATGAAGAGGCATTTTGGTCCAAATTTATGATTCCTGAAGCCCACTATGACCAGCAACTTGATGACAGACTTGCAGAAGCATTGAATAAGGATATCGAGGAAATGTGTTGGTGTGTTGATATGAAGTCTAGCCGTCAAGTTTGGAAGGCTATGGTTGAAAAGCATGAAATGTTTAGTAATGGACGACCTCGAAAGAAGCCAGCATCGGCTATTAAATATGAGCTTGTTGAGTCCCGACCATGGGCACGATATGATTTCTGAAAAAGATTCCACCTTCAAAAAGAATCCTCAGGTATTTTTTGTACTAGTAACTAATCTATTTATATTTTTTTTTTTTATCTCGTGAAATCTGAAGTTTTGCCTCGAGGAATATGGGGTGCTTTTGGTATTGATCCGCCGCACTGTGAACGGCGAAATCTAGTAGACGGCATAGATTGAGATGGTGCAACGCCGTTCAGTTTTTATTATTATCTTTGAACGTGTTGGAATATGCGTAGATGGGTTGTTTTATTTGACTTGCAAGCGTATCCTCGTCTCGGTGCTGGGTTATGAGTAACGAATAACTCGACCGATGGCATAGTTAATTGATTGACGGCAATTTTTCATGATCGGAGGGAAAATCCAGCCTGATACTTGGCCTTTGGGAACAGTATTAGTTAAATAGTAGAGCTGCTGAATTGAGTTCCAACACTGTGCTATTTAATTCGGACCATCTCGTAATTAAATAGCCGGTTTTCTGAATTAAACCTAATGACATGGTAGTAACTTTATGGTAACTTCTTCACGGATATGGAATTAATTATCAGCGGTACCGAACTAATTCGGTACGATTATTGATTGTCTAATTGGTAGGAATTAAATACAATCCTTGCAGAGTCAGTCCACCCTATTATTCTATTTAAATCACCAGAACACCGAGCTAATTATCTGGTCCATTCTAATTAATTCGAGTTCCACAATATTTAATTAATTAGAATACTAACTGACATAGGATATATTTCTAGGTTTAATATTCCACCAACCATCTGAAATATCGCCATATTCTGAAAGAAACCCAATGGCTTCTGTAGTTGAGCCGTTGTCGTAGTTATCAAATAGCGCGCCCGGACCAGCCGCATCCGATTGGACAGAAAAAAAAAAAAAATTTGAAAACACATTATAATTCCCCCGCGGGCCGGCCAGTTAAGTTTTTGAGATTGTGTGATATAGAAGCGCGGGAAAATTTTTTAGACCTTTATTTCTTTTGTCCACACCACCTTATACCAGACCCTCACCCACCAACCAAAAGATGAGTAAATACGACAACTATTCCACACCATTGTCATCACGGTATGCGTCCAAGGAAATGGCCCAGCTGTTTTCCCCACGGACTCGATACTCCACATGGAGAAAGCTTTGGTATAACCTTGCCAAGGCTGAAAAGCAACTCGGGATCACAGCAGTATCCTACGAAGCTTTGGAGCAATTGTCCAAGAATTTGGAAATTACTGACGAAGAAATCGAAGATGCTACCAAGCAAGAAGCCATTGTCCGTCACGATGTCATGTCGCATGTCCACGTCTACGGTCAAACTTGCCCCGCCGCAGCAGGGATTATTCACTTGGGAGCCACTTCATGCTTTGTTACAGATAATGCCGATTTGATCTTCTTGCGAGATGGGTTGGATATCTTGATTCCAAAGTTGGTATCTGTCATTCGAACCTTGTCAGACTTTGCTCTCCAATACAAGGACATGCCAGTTCTCGGATGGACCCATTTCCAACCAGCTCAATTGACCACAGTCGGTAAACGAGCTACCTTGTGGTTGCAAGAATTGTTGTGGGATTTGAGAAACTTGCAACGAGCTCGAGATGATTTGGGATTGCGAGGTGTCAAGGGTACCACTGGTACCCAAGCATCCTTCTTGTCCTTGTTTGAAGGTGACCACGACAAGGTTGAAGAACTGGATGAATTGGTGACAGAGTTTTTGGGTTTCGAATATGCTTATCCATGTACCGGTCAGACTTATTCTCGAAAGATTGATTTCGATGTGCTTGCTCCACTGGCTTCCTTGGGTACTTCTGCCCACAAGTTTGGTACCGATATCAGATTGCTGGCCAACTTGAAGGAAATTGAAGAACCATTTGAAAAGAGTCAAATCGGGTCTTCTGCCATGGCTTATAAGCGAAACCCAATGCGAAGTGAACGAATCTGTTCTCTATCCCGACACTTGTCGTCTTGTTTGAACGATGCTTGGGCAACTGCATCTATCCAATGGTTTGAACGAACTTTGGATGACTCTGCATGTCGACGAATTCACATTCCGGAAGCATTCTTGACTGCTGATATTGTCCTCACTACCATGCTTAATGTATGTAACGGATTGGTGGTGTATCCAAAGGTCATTGAACGACGAATCATGTCTGAACTACCATTCATGGCCACTGAAAACATCATCATGGCAATGGTTCAACGAGGTGGTGACCGTCAACAATGCCATGAAGAAATCCGTGTCCTGTCTCATCAAGCCGCAGATGTCGTCAAGAACCAAGGTGGGGATAATGACTTGATTGACCGAGTGAGAAAAACTGAATATTTCAAACCTGTATGGGACGATTTGGACAAGCTTTTGGATCCATCTACGTTCACTGGTCGTGCTAGTCAACAAACTGACAAGTTTGTTAACAAGACTATCGGTAATGCTTTGAAAAATTATCCAGTCACTAAAACCGATGCCCAAATCAGCGTTTAAATAGGTTGGGTTTATACAAATAAATAGTGTAAATATATCCATATTATGAACTTTGATCTAACAGTTTCCACATTGCCAAATCTTCCTGCTTATGCTTTGATTCAGGGTCTACTGTATCATGTTTCTCCACTGGTTCAGAATGATTCGACAGGTCAAATGTCTTTGCCATGTTTTTAATCTTGTCGAAAATTTCGGTATTTTTCCCACGAAGCATGTCGATTTCTTCTCGTTTTTTCTTGATCTGTGTTTCCATAAGCATGATTAAATTTTCTCGTGATTGATGCGGTCTGTATTCGTTGAGTAGGTGATGTATGTTTATAAGAATCACTCGAATGTCTTCTACTTTTGGCGGAAATGCTTCTGGATGCATGCTCATTATGCCGGTAAGTTCCAGGTAATTCGCAAGCAATGATCGTAGCAATTTCTTCAGTTCTCGGATTCGATCAGAGGGCGTGTTAACTTCATCGTATAATTGTGAGATTCCTGCTTCTTCAAGCGATTGAAGCTTGTCTTCTGGTTGCCAAATGTTCCCAAAGCTTCGATATGGCTTATCTGTTGGTGCGGTTGGGGGGACCAAAAATGATAAAGGTGCTTCTAGTTTTTCGGGGTCAAAGTCATCTTTACTCTGCAAGTCTCTGAGTTTATCAAGATTTTCTTTCGTGAAGTGTCTATAATATGACGGTGCTGCTGGATACACCGATGATAAACTCATAGTTGTGGTGAGAGAAAGAAAACGTTCAACGGTCTGGGAGGTTTCGTCTTTTTTTTTTTTTTTTTTTGTTACAACATCTTCATTTTAACCCATAACGTCGTGAACATGCCCAAAAAACCACCGGCGAAGAAAAAGGCAAAAGCTGCCAAGCAGAAACATAAATCCAAGGCAAAGCCTCCAAATACAAAAAGTTTGCATTCTGATGACCTTCATGGAACCAGTGAGGAACTGGATGATGATGAAAGGGATGAAATCGCTCGTGACAGAGCTGAAGTAGCATTGAGTCCTACCAAGGACGAGTCAAGTATGGCAGCACCTCCAATAACGAATAAGCAACAATCATCATCATCACCAAAAGATACAGAAGTAAATGATGATGATGATGCTCAGAAGAAGCTCTTCATGAAGGATTTTGCTACTTTATTCAAAGAACTAGACAGTACGTTTGGATCGCTGTTCTCGCGCAAGAATATATCCGATATATCGGATGAAATGATGCGTCAACAGGACGAGGGTAGGCAAGAAACTGGTGGTTCTTTGGTACCGCCTCCAACTCATATAGATATTGACAAACTATGGGACCAACATGTTAAAGGGAACGAGAAATGGCTGGCGGAATCCGCCACGAATGACGATATTGATGATGAGGCGGAATGGTTGAAATCGGGGTCTATGACAGATTTTGATAATCTAATTACAAGATATGTGGTTGGCCAAGCAATGAGCCAGTTACAGTACGAAGAAGGATTCAAATCAATGAAGGAATATCTAGAGCCTGGTGAAATGAAGGAATTGTTATCCAATTTTTACTACGATTACTACCGCATTAACCTTCCTAACAATAATGAACGAATCGACCTCAATGATCTATTCAAAAGGTCAACAATCGAGACACTACCAGATCAGATAGCACAAAGCAAAGGATTCGCAAAGCCTGCGCAACAAAAGGCTGGAGAAAAAAAGGCTAATATGAAAGACGAAGGTGATATGGAAATTGGACTATATGGATGGGGACACCATTTGCAACCAGAACTGAAACGCCGTCAAGTCATGAAAGAAATGCTATATTGGTACAAACTCAAGCTTGCTGGTAGTAGGTTGGATGGGTTAATTGCTGCAAAACGAGTTATTGACAACAATAATAACAATGCAGCAGCAACGAACCATGCAATAAACGACTAAGGGATTCCAGCCTGCAGAAATGCAGTAATCGCAGTTGTAAAACCCGAATTATCCAATATCCGGTCAATAACCCCCCGGGCTAGATTCTGTCGTGGTTCTGGGACAAAAATTGCATTCAACAAATCCTCAACCTGCAAATCTCTAGTCATATCCAAACTGGCTTCGGTTTCTGGGTCATAACTAATTGGATTGTAATAAGCCAGGGAATCGATTTCAACGCGGTCTTCCCATAACAAGTCGCCATGTCGAATTTCGTTGATACTTTCAGCATGGTTTGGTCTGGAATGGAAATCAGGCACAAATTCTTGGATACTCAATGCATCTCGAAACGCATGTTTGCTCATTTCCAAATAAGCATGGATTAACCGTCTCAAGTGCTCTTTTAGCGTCATGGATGCCGGACATGCATTGACAATTGAGTGGACTTTGGCGCATTGGTCCTTGCCTAGAATGAAGTAAACGCCCTGTACATAATCGCCAAAAGTAATCCATCCTTTGTTGTCATTATCGTAAAAATTCAAAAAATACTTTTCCATATAATCGTCTAATGCATATAGCCGCGTGGGGAGGATTGACGCGAATCCTGTGCGAGTAGTCACTGGGTCCCCATTGACTAGTTTGTCAACAAAACATTGATATTGGTCGTAAAGCGCTTCTATTTCGCTCGAGTTTGTGTTTATCCCGGCTAGCTGTTTCATAGATTCTGTTGTTTCGAATGATAATGATGTGTTGATTTGTTTTTGGTGGAACAGATCAACGTTTTCCTTATTCTTCCAAGGTACCACCTCCATCGCTAGAGTTTTGGCTAGCTGTTGAGCTGGCAAATGAGTTTCAATTTTGTACAACATGTGACTTGGATCATGCTGGTTCAATAATTCGCAGCGCTGGCAGACTGAATAAAGCGGGCATTCTGTACATACATATCTAGCGCCACCGGCCACCAACTCACCGCAAGATGTGCACTTCTGATCATAATGCATCATCGCGTTGTTTTCCACAGTATCCCTTCCCATTTGTTCCAAAACATTGAATAGCCGATAAGTATCGTGTGAATACGGCGGTGAAGCGCCTCGCGTTGACGGCAGTTGCGGTCCATGCGGTTTCCGGCGTTTAATGCGTCGTTTCTGGCGACTGCTAGGCGCGGACTCCTGTGAGGATTCTGACCGTCGGCTAAATATCGTATATAGCACCGGTATCGTTGTAGCGGCCGCTATAGCTATCAGCGCTGTTCGTAAATGCTTCATGGTGTAGGTTCTTGTCCATATGGGAAGATGGTCGTGATCTGGTCGCGCGACCAACCAAACACATATTTTTCTTGTGGCGCCATGCGGCGCAACGTGTCCATTCATACAGAGTCATTCTCTTGAATTACCCGGCCACTTATTAAAAGGAACAAAAGGTTCATTTGTTTAGATTGTATCGGTCCTGCTCGGAAACTGTTTGAATAGCATTCATAGGTATCAATACGAGACCAACCTGAACTCTATTTCCCAGGTTGTGTCTCAAAATGAGGCGACCGCTAAGACCAACGCTACATGCCTTTGGATGCCGCCGCACTGACAATAAGCGGAAAAAGGGTTCTTTCTTAATTGGTGGTCTAAACAATATAGTACGTAACTCTGATACAATGGCATGCTGCATTGGACTAAATCAATACCAAATTAGCGACCCCTACCCCTCGTTTTGGACATTTCAGAACAATTCGGCAACCGGCCACAAAATTCATCAAACCAAAAACATTGGATAATCAGGCAAACAAACAAACAAAACAACAATGGTAGTATTTCAGGGTTATTGTTTCATCCAACCAAGCAGTCTCATATGTCATTGTCAAATCATTAGCCGTTGGGACCTTTTCCTACCTTCCCTTCACCCACCCCACCCCACTTCAAGAAAAAACCTCCTCCCACCAACCACTTTTTATTTTTGCTACCCTTTTCATCTTTGTCCTTTTAGACGCCGACAAAACCCGAAACCACTACGCCCAACAGAAATGTCGCTCATCTGGCTCTATCTAGGTGCTGTTTTTCTCAATGCTGGGAATCTGTTTATGCAGGTTTTCTTTGCTGTCATGTATTCGGATTTAGAGGCCGATTATATCAATCCGGTCGATCTCTGCAACAAGCTCAATACAGTATGAACTAGAAATCAGTTGTGAGCCCGAAAGATCTCATCATGATCATGATCACACACAAACAAACATATGCAATTCATCCAAACTAACAATCCACCCCTTTTAGTACATTATTCCTGAAGCAGCTCTCCATGCGGTTGTGTCTTTTTTGATGCTAGTGTGCGGAGAATGGTTAACGTTTTTGTTTAATGTTCCTCTCCTTGCCTACAATATCAACAAATTTTTCAAACAACAATACAAATTAGACGCTACGGAGATCTTCCGAACAGTCAATCGACACAAGCAGGAGGCATTTCTCAAGTTGGGGTTCCATATGCTATTGTTCTTTTACTATTTGTATGCCATGATCGTGGCAATTGTAGCAGACGAGTAGTAATGAGACGGCCAGAAAAACAAAAACAAAAACAGAACCAAATTCTAATCAAAACAATCCGACATAATTCTCTGCTTCCCACATTTATCTTATTTCGGTAGCTTATAGCTTAATTTTTATCTGCAACTGTAACAGGGTGCCCAAAAAGTAGCTAGGGTTTTTCATATGAATGGATCATCATACACTTCAAACAATGTCTCTAGCTTGGTTAATTCTTTTTCATATTTTGCGGGCCAAAACTCTCGCCCGCCCAATTAGTCCGAGCGCGGCATCAGTCACCCAATAAAAAAAAAAAAAGCTAGCAGTGCCCCTTAGCTTTTGAGGAAATGTGAATAAATATCCAAAAATAAATTTTAAAAAGCTCTGGTTCGCCCGCTTCATTTTCTTTTCTCTCCCCCCTTGAACCTTCTTATTCGTATCGACATTTTTTTCTTCTCCCTTCTTCTCTACACTCTTTTTTTGTTTATTTTCACTTTTAGGGCCCGTGCGCTTGAATAGAGTCGACTAACACCTTTCAACTCATCCAATCGCGTGTTTATTTCTATTCTCATTCGTTCGTTTTACGACAATCCTCTTTTTGCGGAAAATTTTTTAAAAAAAATGAAGCTTTCACTGGCGTTGTTTATTCTAGCGTCTGCTGTGTCAGTCACTGCTTCTGCTCACGATGCTAAGGACAACTCGGTCGTCTACTCACTACCTGCTTCCGCGACTGGCTTCACCGTTCAATCTGAAGAAGATGCTTTAGCAGATGCCGATAAAAGAGAGCTGGTGGCGCGACAAAATCAAGGCAATAACGGCGGTAATCAAGGCAATAATGGCGGTAATCAAGGTGATGGTAACCAAAATAACGGTACGGAAACGACTACATCTCAAGGAAACGGTAATGGGGGTAGCAGCAGTCAGAGTAGCAGTATCGCTGAAAGTACAAGTGCAAGTCCAACCTCTGATGTGCCAACTTCTACTTCAGTGCCAGTTTCTACAAGTGATGAAGCTACCTCTAGTTCTAAACCTTCTTCTTCAAGACCCACGTCTACCACTAGCCAACAGTCTACGACTACTTCTGATCAAGCAACTTCCTCTTCACAAGGTCAATCAACCTCTGATCAACAGTCTGCTAGTCCGTCAAGCGCCCCCAAATCGTCTAGTAAAACTACCGAAGGTTCATCCAAGTCTTCGTCGGGTAGTAAAACCAAGACTACCAGCAGCAAGGGTTCAAAGACTACATCCAGCGAAAGTGTTGTTATTAAAACAGTAACACGATCTGGTTCGGTTTCAACATTCAGTAGCACTGTAAGCACTGCAGATGCTGCTACTACCAGTGGATCATCAACTTCTGCTGCTAGTGCTGCTTTGTCTACGGATGATAAAGATAAGTCAGATAATGGAGGATTATCATCTGATAATAAGAAGATTGTTATTGGTGTCGTTGTAGGTGTCGGCGGTGCTTTATTGCTTGCAGGGGTAGCATTTGTTGCATGGAGACTTTGGTTCCGAAAGGGTGGCCTAATTGGCGGACATGTTACTGAACATAAGGATACTTCTTTCGATGATGGCGAGAATGTATTCCGACAGAACATTGATCAATACCACACTTCTAACCGAGTTAATACTGCGGCCAACTTTTAAGAAGCAAAAATAAAGTAAGCCTCAGCCAATCTGCTCATTACACCTTAGCATCTTTTTTTACTGTTATTTTTTTTACTAGTATCATTGTATTTTTCTTTGTACGCCACATATAGTTATAATCTTTTTGAAAATATAGACATGGAACATCGTTATATGGCAACAAGAAAAATGATCGATCCCCGACTCCAGCATCCGATTGTATTGAATTGGTAGATGGCAGTGTAAGCCGAAACGGGTAGGTATATATGAAAATGATGAAAAAAAAATTTCATGCATCGATTTGGGCAAGTACATGGGTAGGTAAGAGTGTGTCACACTGCGTATGGTTTCGTGAAACATTTGAGAGACACCTGTTCCTGGAACGTTGAAATATAGATCTAAGGATAAGGTTAAGACTCGGTCTATAGTTGAAAACCCTTAACTTTAATCATAAAAAAAAATTTATTATCTTCAAGTGGCAAATTCCGGCTGGAATCCAAGGGGAATGTATACTGGTTGAGCCGGTAAGAGCCGCGAATGGAATTCTAGGATCTAGGTCGCAATCTGGGCTGGATCGTGCGCGTTTCGGATTCCCCGAAAAAGATGTCGTGCATACATGGTGTAGTGTTATGCATGGTTTCACAGGTCGGACGCCGCTTGGTAAGGAAAGGAAAGGAAAGTTGAGTCGTAGATCTAGAGTCCTCAGAAAACTAAGCCACTTCTTTGTGATTTCATTGATTAATAGTGTATATTACGATTACGCAAAATGGTTTGTATAGTGATTAATCAAGGGTGTTTTAGACAAAGCGCGAACTAGATGCGTGGTTCCTGGTGTGTCAGGTCCAGGCTAGTGGGCCCAATAACCTGAGACCAGCATAACGGGCTCCCTCAAGATTAACGATTCAAGGGATCGCGGAACAACTCCTGTCGAGGGTCCGGAATAGGACTTTGGTTTTTATACCCTAATTACCTGTCTTATTCCCTAGGAATGGTGGGCCGCATTGGAAACCGAGCTTTAAAGCGTTTAATTCGGATAATATTTCAGTTGCTCATTCCGATCTCGACCTGGACCTGGTCCTGGTCCTGGATGGGGGCTTTGATTCTGGCTGGCGTGGTTCTAATCTCCGTCCAGGAGAAGCCGATCTGTCACGATGACGTCGGCTATGTCGATGGTGATGCCGGCGACTTCTATGACTAGAACGGTCGTTGCCGTCCGGTGTTCGTGACCGTGATCGGTCTCTGTGACGTCTATCTCTATCTCTGTCTCTGTGGTGATGGCGTCGATGTCGTCGCTCTTGCGACCCATCCCGGCGTTTATCGTCACTATGATGTCGTTTCTTCTTCACGGTATACCCCAATTTCTTCGCCATTTCTTCCTCTTCTTGCCGTTTGATTTCTTCCAACTCTGCTACCCTTTGAGCTTCCGATTCATCCTTGGATCGCGCATACCATTGTACATCTTTGTTGTTTTGCCACCGGCCGGTAGGTGCCATCATACTATTTCCCAGGTAATTTCCACGATGCGAATCATTTTTCACATTTTCCCAGTCAAACTGGCCCCGACCGCCACGCGTTGATGCGGATTTGGTCTTACCGAGTAAATCCATTCCGTACTATCGCGGAGTTGAAGTGGCTGGGTAAAAAAAAGAGAAATTTATATTTGGGACGTTGTCAAGCGGCGCTCTACAAACGCCGCACAGAAGTTAATAAACAAATGAATCCACACTGAATAATCCTTAACTATCTTTTTCAAAAGGTACAGCCTCTTCCCAGGTAATTGATAACACATATAACACTCCGTCTGGGGCGGGCACACGAAACCTGTGCCGCAAGCCGCACCCGGCTTTGTCAGACACTTCAAATATACACCATAAAAAGCCCGCCCAACTGCAAAAATGAAAATATACACAATAAAACCCGCTAATTTTTTGAAATTTAACCTTTCGCACGCTAACTTCCCATTGTCACTCCACGAGAAGAATTTCAAAACACACAACTATGAACCCGAGAAACCAAATCTGTAGCAACGATGCGCAAGTATGGGAACTTGTTTGCGACTACATCTCTTTCGAAGACAATGTTTCCCTGAGAGAAGCCGTCAGCTCCGCTCTGTTACCAACTACTCAAAGAATCTGGTACACGGTGGTTATTGGACCAAAGGACCACAGAAAGGCTAAGAGCATGAAGGCGTCGGCATGGCAAGCACAATCAATGGCTGAGGAGCCTGTTGCAAATGAACGAGCTATAAGGCTACATGCTGGTAACTACCAGATGTTGAAAGAAAAAAAATACAGTATGGCGGTACAATTTGGAGCAATCCGACGCCTGGTGATTCATTTGCCAGACATTAGTCACACTAGACGTAAGCGTAAGCGCGACGACGACCAAATGGCGACAGTCGCAGCAATAGACTGGACCTTTGATGAACTTCTTGCAGGATTCCACCCAGTGTCTATAGTGCTCACAGCATACGCGGTATGGGAATACCCAGTTAGGTGGCTTGAGACAAGGCGAGGGTTATCCTCTGTGCGGCTCGAAGTGTTCGGTAGCCCAGCAGTGATTCGTCGTTACTTGCATGCAGTGCCTGAGAGCACAGTTACAGAGGACCTTGTAATATCCCTTGAAGGTCCGGTAAGTAAAAGAAAGTCACTGGATATCTGGAAACCAGAAGGCAGCAGCATCGACAACGTTTATTCATGTTTGAACTCAGTCAAACGGCTCTACTTGATCGACCTGCAAAGTACCAACGGGCAATGGATGAGAGAAATGATGTATATATGCTGCAACGCGATACAAGTGGCTATCCAGTCGTATAACTTTGTGATTGGTACTGGGTGG
>JAKTPN010000321.1:0-56225 GCA_030557665.1 Blastobotrys apis
GTGGGGGAACAATGTCCCGTATGCTGGGTGTGATGGTGTGGGGTGTCCTCTGCAGACTGTAGCTCCAGGGTCTACTTTCGGACCATAGTATTATTTTTTCTATAGTTTTTTTATATTGTTGTTTTGAATATACAATTTCTTGTTTCATGGTCTTATTGGCGCGGTCTCCCGCCGCAGGCGAGTCGAGCCGAGCCGCACGACACTCAATGAATTTCAGAGCCGGTCTTTATAACCATAGAATTCATCCGCCACATGCACAACTTGACAATCTCCATCTCACATTTCATGCTCGCGACCCATATATCCCCGGTGATGATTCCGGAAATCGTCGCCATGATTCTAGGATACCTTGATGACTACACTGCACTGCAGCCGAAACCGTGGAACAATCTGCGGGGTGTGAGCGAGTTACATGACGGTGGCGGTGGCAGCATGCTGGGTTCGGCCATGCTGGTGTGCCGGCTGTGGTGCAGTGAAGCCGCCCGTCTTCTCTGGCGGCACCCTCGCACCGAGCAGGTGATTCTCGACGTACCGGAGTCCCGCCGGCATTTATACCTCAGGCACATCCAGACGCTGCGGCTGGTGTACACTGAAGCACCGAACGAGACGTTTCAGAACGCGACGGACGGGAATTGGAGCGAGTTGATCGACACGCCGGTGTACCAGGTCATCCGGGCGCACAGCACCACCCCGCTGAGCCAGGTCGAGATCTACTGGTCGTTGCGGTCCGTGAGGGACGTGGACTCGTTCACCCGAGTGTACAAGCGTGTGCAGGAGGAGTTCCCGGGCGTGAACATCCGGTCCTTCTGCTGCATTAGCGACGACTTCTCGCCAAGGCTGGCTGGGTCGTACGCGATCCACGACACGTTCATCACGGATATCGCGGTGAAATGGAAACACCCAATGACCGCGACCGTTGCATGCAATCTGTTCACGGGCATTTTGTTCAACAAGGCGATTGAGAATGTAAAGGTTTACAAAGTGGGTCCACTGCCTCGGAATCCCGCAAGGTTTGCCACGAGATTGGTTGGCGAATATCCTACCACAAACTAGGCTATTCTTCTAAATAGTGCCGTGAAAATAAAATCGTTGCACTTCACTGACCCTCCAGGTTAGACCGTTTTTAAGTTTGAATCACGCTTGGAACCGGTGCCGCACTAAACCTCGAGCCGCTGCCGCCGCACACACATATAATCCCGTAGACCATTCTACTTTTCCCAGATTAGCTAGAACAAACCGTACGGATTTCATACCCCGCAGGAATAATCCAACGTGGCGGGAATTTTCTGCACAAAAGTCAGTGAAAATCAAAGACGCTTTTATAATCCAAATCTCTCTCTCAAAAAAAAAAATTCAAAAAATAATGCAAACTATACAACTGGAGCGTTTCTAAACAAATAAGACACAGATTCACCATTATGCAACCTTCTAATAGCCTCCGCTAACGTCGCCGAAATGTCAATCTGCTCCAACTTTGAACACCTTCGACTATTCTCAGTCAACGGCACAGTATTCGTACAAGCCAGTTTATCCAACTTTGACCTATTAATCCGATCCATCGCCTCTCCACTCAAAATCCCATGAGTCACAATCGCAATCACACTCTTTGCTCCATGCTCTGCCAGCGTATCAGTCGCCTTGACAAGAGTTCCACAAGTATCCGCCATATCGTCAATCAACAAACACACTTTATCCTTCACATCACCAACCAAAATCATCCTCGACACCTCATTCGCTTTTCTTCGTTCTTTATGAATCAATGCAAACGGCACATCCAACCGATCCGCCATGCCTGCGGCTCGTTTTGCTCCACCAGCGTCGGGACTAACAATAATGGCATTGGAGCAATCAACATTTTTGCTAATATACCCAAGCACTGACGGCTCTGCATACAAGTTATCTACAGGAACGTCAAAAAACCCTTGGATTTGAGACGCATGCAAGTCCATAGTAATAACATGATTGCACCCAGCGGTTTGTAGCATATTGGCCATCAATTTGGCGGTGATTGGCGCCCGGCTTTTATCCTTCTTATCCTGGCGGGCATATGGGAAGTTTGGAATCACCGCTGTGATCTTTCTAGCACTGGCGGTACGACAAGCATGAATGATGATAAGAAGTTCCATCAAATAATCGTTGATTTCACCACATCCTGTTTGAAGAATAAAAACGTCTTCATCTCTGACACTTTCCCCAATAGTCACCGCGGTTTCTTGGTTGGAATATTGCGAAACATTGATCTTGCTGAGTTCCAAGCCCAACCTGTTAAGTTAGCCCAGTGTCACTATTAAAAAGACATACCTTTGTGCGACTAATTCGCTCAACGCAGGATGAGAATTACCAGCTAGCAGCTTGATGCTATTTGTATTGGTTGTCATTGGTCGGAATTGGAGTGGGGACGATTAAGAGAAAGAAAAAAATAAAATAAAAAATTGACGTTGGGAACGGGCCCAATCCCAAAATCTGGGCACAAAATTCTCTTGTTTGCAATTACATGTAAGACAAAAATAATAATTATATAGCACGGGCCAACATGACCCACAGCGTAAACGTTTCACCATCTGAATCGTCAGAATACTGACTTGTTTGCAACGGTTGCACCGCGGCTGAGCGATGTCGTGCATTAGCCAGCGACGAGTCAGCTTGACATTGTAGCTCAATCTGGTTTAGACCGGATTGCAGCCGCAGTTCAAACTTTACCTTTGGCGGGACTGTTTCTGCCCATGGGTTGTTGACTGTTGAGGATATGGAGCTGAGTTTGCGTCCATTGTGGGTTAACGTGGTGGTATGCCGCCGATTGTGTAAGCTGTCGTTCAGTAATACATTGGCATTGATCGTATGATGGTGCGCAGGAAGAGTGAACGCATAGGATTGCACAGTATGTGTTTTGGATGCTGGCACGGTGAGTTGGAAAATGTCGTGAAGAGTGGGCATTGGTTGGTTGGTTTTCAACTGGTAGCGTGATGGGGCGGGGAGTATGCTTGTGATGGAGAGTTTGGTAATTAGTGCATCTTCAATGCCTTTTCCTGGTTCACGGGTGCGGATTTCTTCCACCACATTTCTTCTTGCCTCGTCTTCTTTGGCTTGTTCCATTGAAACATCCTCGTCCCCGTCTTCGAGATCTTCATCGCCGCCTTCACCTTCTCCTTCTCCTTCTCCTTCGACTTCACCTTCCTCCTCCTCGTCCTCCTCCTCAGGTTGTTGCTCCACTTTGTCTGTTTGAGGTTCCTCAACCACTGGCACTGGAGACTGAGGCATCTGTTCACCCGAGTTCTTGATACTAATCTTCAATTTCTGATCATTCTTGAGCTTCAACTTGATCGGCTCCTTTTCCTTCTTCATTGCCTTTTCAATCTTCTGATGGAACGCTTTTTCCAGCGTGACTGTATCCGAATAAACCTGGCTACCTTCGCCATTAAACGCCTTTGAGTTTGAAAAAATCAGCTGTACCATATCTCGAAATTGTTCCAGGTCCTTCACTTGGCCCGATTTCACGCGTTCTTGAGCAGTTGTTAACGACATTGGCTCTTTGACAAAGTCCACATAGGTTGGATAGTCTTCTGGATTCGGTTCTACCATGAACCATTCACTCAATTGTCGGTTACCCTTGGCCCTGAATTCAATCAATTCTTGCAAAATTGTCACCATCACGTCGTAATTCGCTTGATATTCTTTATATTCTTCCGCTTTTTGCTTCACATGGTCTAGAAGCATTTTCGCGTCATTCCCCACCATACTTCCTTGTTCATTATACTGTTGCGCGTTTCGCATCATGAGATCAAAATCCGCAACAAACTCGTCGATTGAGGCGTACTGCTGTTTGGACACTTTTTGTTGTATTTCATGCACAGAAATCGGCTGTTCAATCATCTCGAAATAATCTGGATACATTTTCTTTGATGGTAATCGTCGAAACATTTCAACCACCGGCCGGTCACTATCAAGTTAGCGCGCTTTGACAATAAATTTTGTTTGACTTACCCATCGTTCAATTCGCCTATGGATTTAATAATCTTGTTGAAAAACGCCTGATCAGACTGCACCCGCCATTTTGTTAGCATCGTCGGTTGTAGCCCGCCCTTTACATACATTTTCTTCGACCTTTTGCCGTTTGGCATCATTCTCCACGCCAACCTTTGACTTTCTCTTTGCCATTGTTCCCGATATCGCGAGCAAGTTTTTGTTTTTTTAGCTTTTAGTGGTGTTTGTTGATTTGATGATTTTGGTTGGGAGGTTTTTCCGCATAAGAGGAATGCTGAAAGTTACGCTGGGATGTGCTCAAATATACGCAAACACTACATTATCCTAAACTACTAATACATAAAACAAAATAAATACAAATGCAAAGCTACTCAAATTGAAGAATCAAATCCCCCGTAGATTTAACTACTGGTTCATCCTTGATAGCTTTACTAGCACCGTCGCCCAACTCTTTCAACCAATCTCGGTCGTGTCTAGTCAAACTCGGGTGGCAGGCTTTCTTTGGAAGCACACTTTTCACTGTATTACCACTTTTTACCGAAGTTGGGGATTTTGGCGAGATTGAAGTCGCCGATGGAGAAGTCGAAAGCCCTTGGAATTTCAACTCTGCAAGCATTCGTTTATATTCACTTGCCGACCGACCAATAGACCTGACCTCGGGCTGCGGCTGTGATACTGAAGTAATGTCAATCAGATTTTCACCAGTGAAATTGACAATGCGGTTTAACGTTTGATCCCGTTTTGCTCGGTCAACTGTTTCTTCCTGTTGTTGTGGAGTTTGTTGAGGATCTCTCAACAAGGGTGTTTGTTCGTTCAGCTATTTATTAGCGCTTGTTATTAATGCACAAGTTCAACCTACCAATGGAGGATCATCCTCTTCATCTCCTTGTCTACCGGTTATACAAGCCGATAAGCTAGACCAACAAGCTCCCATTGTTAAGTTTATGGTCTTGTTGACAAAAAGTGGTGAGACAAGACAATAACACACAAAAAAAAAAAAGCCGTTTTAAAGTTGGGAGGGGGCGAATATTCAAATTCGAAAAAACAGGCAGGCGCGAGCGGTTTTTGGAATCTCCGGAACTTTTCCTTTTTCTCATTCATTCACTTTTCTGTGCTGTTTCTTTCTCCCCTTTTAACCAAATTCAAATCCAACCATGGCGACCAAAGCTGCTCATAAGCGAGTATGTATGATATTCTAAACATATTCTAACCGAAAATAGCTCACTCGTGAGTATAAACTCATGCAGGAGAATCCAACTCCGTTCATCACTGCTATACCTAGTGAATCGCATATCTTGGAGTAAGTGCTCTCCTCAAATCATCCACTTGCTAACATTTTTTTTTTTTAGATGGCATTATCTTATCACTGGACCACCAGACACACCATACGAAGGAGGACAATATCATGGAACGTTAGTATTCCCGTCAGACTATCCGTTTAAACCGCCAGCTATTCGCATGATGACCCCAAGTGGCCGATTCAAGACAAATACCCGACTCTGTTTATCGATTTCGGATTATCATCCAAAGAGTTGGAACCCTGCATGGTCAGTATCTACGATTCTGACTGGTTTGTTGAGCTTTATGGTGGCGGATGAAACTACCGCTGGGTCGATCACTACCTCGGATGATCATAAACGTGCATATGCTAGAGACTCGCATCGATGGAATTTGGTTAGTAACTCAATGTTTAATGAACATTTCCCAGAGTTGGCGGATGAAAACCGAAAAGTAATGGCAGATCAAGCAAAGAGTAAAGCTGAATCCGCGACGAATAATGCGGCTGGTTCTGTGAAGCCAAATACCACTGCGACGTCTTCTACTGCGAAAAAGGATCAAGCTGGGGCACAAATTCCTGTAAAAGCTGCAGGATTCTTTTCGTTTGGTAAGATTGTGGGAATTGGTGTATTATTGGTTAGTTGGATTCTTGCATCACGATTATTCGGAACGTTATAAGCCTTGGTTTTTTCTTTCTTCTTTCTTGGGTTGAAGTACTGGAAAGAATTGGAGCATAAATATTACATTGTTATTATTATTTATCACAAAAAAACAAAAAAAAAAAGAAAAAAAAAAAAAAATTAAATAAATACGTTATTATTCAAGACTTTGAAGAAGATGCAGGGGATGATGGTGCAGACGGCTTTTCAAACACGGTGATTCGACGACTAGCACTTCGAGTTTCCAGTAATTGAAACTGTTTTTTATCGCCAAACACAAATTTCGGTAGCGTCGATGCAGTGAATGGTCCATCGACAACCCGAACCGAAGACAATTTGGTGTCGTTAGTATAAAGAAATTTGAGAAACGCAGTGGCTTGTTCAATGCTAATGTTCTTCATGTGCATTTTCAGCACTCGGAATTGAAGACATGGTAATGCAAGGTCCTGAAACTTGACCGCGGCGTCAGGGATTGGATCAATCACTTCCACCATTTTGAATTTCAGGTCTGCTAATTCAGTCAAGATTATTTGCAGATGCGTATATGACGTGTGAGTTAGTGTGATTTTTTGTACAGTTGGCCTGTGGAATTTCAACCAATGTAACAGCTGCTGAATCTGTTCTGGAGTCGCCTGAGTCACTGCAAGTACCAATGAAATCAAATGAGGCGCAATAAGCTCCTGCAACGGCCGCGTCTTCACATTGATCCGGTCAAGCATTTTCACTTTACTAAAAATCACAGCCTGTTTCACTGGGAAAAATTGCACTTCTTCCAGTACTAGAAATGCAGTTTCAGTGTGCTCAAAACAAGGAGGTGTCCAATCAATAGCGTCTGGATTATCAATATCAACAAATGACAACTCTAGAATATGCAAACTGATACACCGTCGAAACCATTTTTTCAATGTTTCTGCTGAAACTCTTGGGCGTCTTGGTACAATCCGCAACTTGTGCTCAATTCGTAGTTGATCCTCCAACCCAAGTCTAAAAATTTGACACTTTTTGGGTACACAAAAATCACCATTGAAAATACTCATATCAAAGTTCAACAAATCACACTTGATTTCAATCTCAGTCATGTTTGGAGTGATCAAATCTTTAACAACCACTTTGGCACATGCAGGAATCCAATAAGTAACTTTGACTTTAGACTTTGGTAATGACCAAGAAAACGTTCTGACTGCATCGGCAAAAGTATTGCTGCCGATATTAATCGACATTTTAATTGTGTCTGGGTCCATTGCATCTGGAGCTTTTGTTTTCAAAAACCAATAAAAAAAGTTTTGAATAGGGACATAGTTCAAATTCTTTGCTGTTTCTATCGTCCAACCTTTCTCTAGTTTAACCAGATCATCTTCCTTGAACAGAATATTAAAATCTTTGATAAATCCCAATTGTTGATCCAATTTCCCCATGTAAACATCTTCAAAAAATGTTCGAAATGTATATGCATTGATGAAAATCCGCGGTCCATCTATATTCGCTTTAGGCGGTCTAGTAGGTAAATTCGTCAAAGTGACGTGCTTCCACATTTTCTTTGAAGCACTTAGTCGTAGTTTGCGGCACATTTGTCGAACATTTAGCACGCTAACAGGATCAAGATATTCTACAATTAGATCAATAGCTCGATGAGGCAGGTCGGTGATGGTTCGCTTCTTTTGTCGGCGAGATAGCTCTGGAGTGGCTCGAGTTCCCATTGCCAAATCAACTGTCAAGGCAGCATTCTTGGACTTTTTCTTGTGCAATCTCATACCCAGTTGAAGTAGCGGGTGTAAGAGTGTTTATAACGAATGTGTAAAGAAAAGGAGAGAGAGAAGGAAAGAATGTTTGGTATATAATGAAAAAAAAAAAAAAAAAAAAAAAATTAAAAAAATAACCCAGGGTTGGTTTAGGGTTTTATACTAAGAGGGAAAAAAAATTGCTAAAAGGTTTATATTAGAAAATTATGGCCCGCGTGGTTCCGAGGATGGGAAGCTCGGCGCTTAATTCTGTTTTTGGGGCTCAGCCGCATAAGAGCCCGTTTTGTTTGCGGACCGCCTTCTATAGACAGAAGGTAGTCATCAACGGGCTAGGTAGCAACCCGGGGAATGAACAAGTTGGGGCTTAAAATAGCATCAGGCTGGATGTTTGACAGCTGTGTTTTCTTCGAACAAAAGCCGAGGGAAAGCATGCAGGATCTTATATTGTCATGTATAACGCCCACATGGTTGCAATTTAATGCAATCAATCAAAAACACGCTGTACGTTATTGATCAGCCCGCCGCTCTTTGCCCGCGCGCCGCACAAGAAGAAGAGATTTTCGCCCGTGTGTTTCCCAATACAGTAGCAACTCCATTGCCAAATACGAACATTCTAGTAGATCTGGATGCTGTAATTATGGCGTTGTTTTTGCTCCTGGATACTGTGTTTACATTTCATTCGGCCAACCCGCGGGCACTGGCAGCTACGGCCTAAAAAAAACGCATTACACATTTATGTACTCTCTGTCTCGGCTCGGTACTTTCAAGGTAATAAAATTTCTCCTTTTGGACCGAACCTCCCACGTACCACAAGCTACTAAAACACACAGCCTGTTTTTTTTCTTCCCCAAACAACGATCTCACAACAAGTATGGATGGGCCATTGGTTACATCAATTGGGTTGTTCATTCTCGACAGAATAGAGTTTGAAGATCCTTCCAAACCCCCTGTTGATGATGTTATTGGCGGTGCAGGTACCTATACTGGGCTAGGGGCTAGACTGTTTTTGCCGCCACCTGATGAATCTCGACAAGCTTGTTGGATTGTCGACATGGGCGATGATTTCCCCGATACCGTAAAACAGGAAGTTGAAAGTTGGAAAGCAGGGGTGGTGTTTCGGAATACTCCAGGTAGACTCACCACACGTGGGTGGAACAAGTACAGGGAAAATGAAGAACGTGATTTTGGATACCTAACACCAAAGAAACGGATCGAAATTGAAGATGTAATCTCAACTAATCTGATCGACTCTAGATCATTCCATTTGATCTGCTCACCGAAAAGGTTGATGGATATTTCCGGTAAGATAAAGGAGTTGGGGAAAACGCCGATTATTGTATGGGAGCCGGTACCACCAGAATGTAACCCATCACGGTTAGATGAATGCAAAGAAGCTATCAAACATGTCGCCATTTTCTCGCCAAATGCGCGAGAAGCTGCGGGGTTTTTCGGCCTAGAAGAACCGGAATCTCTTCCAGAGATTGAACTACTTGCACATCGATTTCTACAAATGAACCATGCTGCCGTGATTGTGATTCGAAGCGGAGCAAAAGGCTGTGTGGTAGTATCCTACGATGTCACCCGGTGGTTCCCAGCTTACCATACAAACGAACCGACCGAGCCATCTCCGTCGTCACCCGTTGTTGACCCCACTGGAGGGGGTAATGCATTCTTAGGAGGATTCATGGTGGGGTACCTCCAAACCAACGATATAACCACCGCTGGTGTATACGGTAACGTGGCAGCTAGTTATGTCATAGAACAAGTGGGGCTGCCAAAACTTACGACACTGGATGATGGCCAAGAATTATGGAACAATTCACGACCTCAAGATAGAGCTGATACATATCGAGTACTGCACGACCTTTTTTAAAAAAACAACTGCGAACTACTGCGAATGTTTCTGCAAAAAACACTAATTTATAAATTACAAAAGCACAACAGATCAAAAAAAAAAAAAAAAAAAATTTAAAAAAAAGAATAAATAGCATTCTAATGCAAAAAATTAATACTTTCCAATATTCTATATTAAACATTTTTGAACATTGCAGATGCAATAGCTGGACCCAACAATGAACCATCTCCAACTGGCATCAAATCCAATTCTCGTCCTCTTGGTCTACCCAATTGGTCCAGAAATGACTGGCATCGTTCTCGGAACCGTGGGTACTGTTCAATCATAGATCCTTCGTATGCAATTGTGCATCTTGTCATTTCCTTTGGACAAATCTCCGCCACCGAAACCAGGGCCACCGCGGTCAATGCGGCGGACCGAGTCGACACTGCAACCATTACCGTGTTAATCATTCTCAAATCCTCGTCACTAACGTCTACACTGACCGGATGTGAATGAGTCAAAATATATCTTGCAGCATCCAAATTGCCACCGTAAAATGCTTCCTCCATATCACTCACAGTCTTGGATTTAAATGCATATGGTACATCAAAGCCCTTTGGCATGGCTCCACGAAACAAATCCTTCTTGTGGATCAAATCCTTTAATGCTAATCGTGTGATTTCTCCAATATACCTCCCAGAAGTCTTTTCCTCAAAGGGTTGAAATCCGGGTTTTTCATTAGTACTATCAATCTCAATATCCATTGAAGTTTCAGGAACGATACCAGCAGACATTAATGATAGCTCGGTGTTAACCAAACATGAAGTAGCATCTCCCAAATTCAACCCTTCAATCTTGCCATTCATTTCCGACAATGGCAACATGGCACAGGAATTCAACCCCGTACCCAAAATCAAACTCATTCTAGTAGTAGTAGAGTCGTATGCATGAGAAATCAATGAAGCCAAAGTGTCATTTACAACCGCAGTAACCTTGATTCTTAGTCCGAGTTTCTTTGCAGCAGATTCAAAGCAATCCTTCAAATCACATCCTTCGATTTCTGCTGAAACATCGTAACCTTTACCCATTCGTTGAATACAACCTCGCTCAACAGAATCTTGTTTCACCGGGAAACTCCAAGACAACCCAGTAACTAGCTCGTTGTAATCTGTTTCTATCCATTCTTGTTCAATAGCATAGTCGATAGCACCTTTAATCTTGTTTGCAATCCACAAGAAAAAATCTTCACCGCTCAAGTTCTTGGTTTCCTTTTCAACGGGATGTGCTACTTTATAAACCACTTTTGATGGGATATGGTTTTTATCTGATGAAGTATGAGAAGCTCCATATAATTGTACAAATGCAACTCGACATGTCGACCCACCCAAATCAACCGACAAGCAAGACCCCTTTTCATGCCCAGTTGGCAAAGCAGTAACACATGTTGGCAACATTGCCGGGTTATTAACATCGGCTAGTCGTTGAAGCATTGATTGAGAAAGTTCTCCGACCATTGTGTTTAATTTTTCATTTCCACATGTTGCTGATAGAATTCTCAAATCAGCTGATGATTGTTCAATGTCGGAGGTGATATCCTTGGCCGTCACGCCTGGCGCATCCTCAGGCCTTACGGTTTGAGTCGTCGTGATCATGATTTATAAAGATTCTCGAAATCCAAAAAAAAAAAAAAAAAGACGGAGAACTATAACAAAAAAGATATAACGGCTGAATAGGAATAGAAATAAAAAAAGAAGAAGAAGATAAAAAAAAAAGGCGGGGGTGGAGATTATATATGCGGGTGTATGGTATATTCTTTTAATGTCGTGTCGGATCAGTTTCTTTCCTCCTGTAAGGCTTCAACTCTTAAAATTTTGTTTTTTGTTACGCAAAGAATATTCGGGCACGTAGGTCGTTTAACAATAGAACTTGATGGATGAACAAAAAGAAGAAGAAAAGGAAGGGAAATAAAAACAAAAAAAACTGGACAAGAAATAGAGTTTATAAGGTGCCATAGGAAGTTTTCAGAACGCTACAACAACAAAAAAAAAAATACAGTCCTACACTACTACCTACACGTTGTTACTGTGAGCCCGGATTAAAGTGACAATATGGAGCTGTTAAGAGAAAAAAAATGCCCCATATGCAAGGATCCAACCCGAGTCTCAGACAAGTCTCTGTGGTTATCCTACCAGTCCGCAGCTGTGTGTAACACTGCACATTTCTGTCTCTGCCGCAACCGCAACCGCGAACGCTGCCACTACCACCACTACCTGGCGAATTCTCTTGAGAATAGATTAAGGGTAAAAAAGAAAACGCAGTATTTATTGAGTTAAAGCTCTATGCGGTAAGGTCATCTTTTGATGATATGGGGACCGATATCCCACTGTTCCATTATTTCTCTCTATTGGATTACTCATCGGATCAATCCGGTCTATAATCTACCTCGTATGAAAAATCCCATCCATCCATTGTTTTCCCATTGCACCACATTAAAAAGATCTTGCCGTTCATCCCATTCCAGTCCAAAATGAAGCCAGACCAGAATATACGCAGAGCGAGCAGAGCAGAGCCGATGCCGACAGAGTCAGTCTGTCAGTCTGGAGAGAGTCAATGCGACTCTAGTTTAACGTTGCAACCCACTCGCCACGGAAAACTCGGCCGGAAATAAAGTCCGGGCTCCCACCGTATTAAAAATCTCCCAATACATCTGTCCGGGTTAATATGCGCCGCGCTCGCAATTCATGTCCCATTTTGCAACCTTTTTCTAAGCCGCACCAATAGCCTGTTTTGAGTCCCATCTGATTACAGCGTTTCGCAATTCTCCAGTTTTAATGTCACTTTGCCCTTTTTCTCCGTCATTGCCGTTTTTCTCCATCATTGCCGTTTTTCTCCATCATTGCCCTTTTTCTCCATCATGAGCATATATTCTGATACACTAATTTTCAAAACCAGGTTCGAACTGCTATAGATAATACATGTTTTGAAAAACTATTATTATTATGCGTATAAAAAAAAAAATTTATTATTAAAAATTATTTATATATATAAACGTTACATCTTCTTATTACCAACTCTTTGCAGAATTCACCACCCGCAAATACCGTCTCCAGAATCGGAACCCATTGTCGCTATAAATCGATGTCTGTCTTTCAGTCACCCCATCAATCACACATCTCTCAAACCGCTGTAACTTGAACTGTCTCACCCCACAGCCAACAAGCCCCAGAGTGAAAATATTCGTCAAGTCCTTGTATTCAGGATCCGTCGCTACACCACACAACCCGCCAACTCTTGCATCATCAAACTCGAGAATCCACGGCATGTATCCCGATAGTGTGCTACCTCTGGTAAATAGAATAATTGACCCCACAATTTGCGACTTTACCGGGTCCAAAGCAACTATAATCTTTGCATTATCTTGAGCTTGTTGATATAGTTCCGTAAGCCCTTCCACGTGGGAATAGTGAACCGAGATGATCCTCATGACATCAACCATTCGCCGGTCATCCCGAGTACAAATATCAAACTTGATACCAATCATTTCAAGTTCAGAAATAAGCTTTTTTGTAGGTGACCATTGTTGCAACGATGTCAGAAGCATTGTACTGCATGACACCACAGAGTTACCGTCTGGCTGGATGGGATTGTTGGATACTGCTGATGTTGGTGCCGGCGATGGTGATTCTGTATTATGCATCAAAGCATGCGCTTCGTTGGTGTCAATGTCCCATCCAGCTTGTTTGAACCATTGAAGATTAGACGTTACCGTGTTGGATGAAATCGGTCCGCTGTCGTAGAATGGGATACCTTGGAAAAACGACGGGACTATGCTGCACCCGAGTTGTACTGTGCTACATTTGCGTTCATTGATAAGATATTTCAATGCACGGTCGTGTAAACTTCGCCCAATCGACATGCCTCTTCTTGATGGTTCAACAAAAATCATTGCAATGCAACCAACTCCATTAGCATAAACCCACGTAGCGCAAAATCCATACAGATTATTAGTACTAGAGTTTCTGACAATAAAATGTGTTTGTTCTTGTATCGTTTGTTCACCAACCTTTGGTTTCAACAATTGGAACGCTTCAAGCCCTGGGCCTAAACGCCGCTCTGGGAAGCAATTTTCCCACAATGTCTTTAGCCGTTTCATATCGCGATCAGAACTCCATTTTTCCACAAGCCATTTGCTGCGACTGCCACTACTCCGGTCTAGTTGGTTCCTACTTCGTTGGTAAAGACCAGTACCAGGGAAATCACCTTTGGATGGCAACTCACCAAACAATATCCTTGCGGCAGTATCCAATGCATCAAATGTGAATTCATAAACACACATATATGTCCCCACACCACGGTCCAGCGCTAAATCATATGGAGACGACGCAGCAATAGCAATTACTGGTTTTCGTTGTGAATTGCAAATCATGCTAACATGTTTGGTAATCCCCACTTGGTACATGTTTCTGTTTGCATCAGTGGTGACAATAATCACCGCTTTGGCTCGTTCAATCAAATTGTCATGCAAGCTGGTAAGACCATTGGCGGTATAAGAAGCATGGAGGACTTTACCAGTGTGTCGTTTCGCCAGCGATTTGCCAAATTCTTGGAACACAGTCTCCCCTAGTAACAAATGCTCAACCTCTTGTGAATGCTTTGTAGAAATAATTGGAGTTACCAACGGAGTCAACAACAACACATCTGCATCTGCTTCGATTGACTGGGTCAACGGGATGTACTTTGCATGATCTCTTAATATCGTCGTGGAATTTTCATAAGCCAATTTACTCAACGGTAAATGCTGTTGCTTCAATTGCTTCAAATACTCCAACGGCTTTGGATTCAATGCCTCATCCCAGCTTACCCGTTTATGTTTAATAGCCGCCACTCGTTCCGCGGCTGTGAATAACGACGCCTCGTCAATAATACCACTCTGAACAGCGCCAAAAATCCCAGAAATCGCTTCCTGTTGTAACCGATATGACGAACACACCAAGATAATATCACATCCTGCGATTGCAGCCATTACAGATCCTTGACGAACCCCAACGTTTTCATACAATGCGTCCATTTCCAAACATTCACTGACAATTGCACCACTAAACCCCATTTCTTCACGCAGCAACCCTCTTACCACCCGTTCTGATAAACAAGCATGCATTTCATTCATTGCAATCTTAGGCAATGCACACCCACCTACCATAATTGAGTCAATTCCAGCTTTTACAGATTGTCGAAATGGAATCAGTGATGCAGTTTCCAGCTGTTCAATCGATTCTGAGACAATCGGAAGACCCAAGATTGAATCCACTGTTGCATTACCATATCCTGGGAAATGTTTCCCACAAGTAGCGATATTTGCATTTGCATAGCCTTCCAAAAACGCCAGTCCGAATTTCGATACTTCAGCCGGATCGTCTCCCATTGTCCTTACCCCCAGCAGTCGATTAGTAGAGTTAGTCAAAACATCAATTACTGGCCCTAGTAACCAATTGATTCCTAAACTTTTCAATTCAACCCCAGTCGCTTGAGCTACATCTCTAGCCACTTGTGTCGACTTTGTAGCTACTATCGCCATTGGCCCAGGAAATTGACTCAAGTACTCTTCATCATGAAGGTTATTCAACATTCCATTTTCTTGGTCAATACCGATAAGTAACGGTTGTTTATGCCCTGCATTATGTGCGATTTGCTGCAATTCATAAACCAATCTTCTTGTTGATTCGGCATCTTTTAGATTCTTGACCGATAAGATGACAGAGCCGATATGGTACTTTTCAATCATCTCTTTCATCTGAGGTGTTACCTGTTGTCCACTAAACCCCACCATGAACATTTGTCCAATAGCTTTATGTAGCGGGGATAACTCCCCCGGTAGTTCAAAGTCCATCTCCCTTCGGTGTTTTGTCGTTTCGGTCGGCGTTAGATTAGTGAAGCGGGAGTCAGCATTAATCTGGGGGAGGGAAAAAAAAAAAAAAAAAAAAAAAAAAAAAGGTGGGAAGATCGGTTTGGCCGTTGCGCGGGCGCATTTCGAATCCCAACGTTTACATTAATAATATAAAAAAAAACTGGCTTGGTCATGCTCTCCACGATACTTTTACTCAAACTCTAATACCGAATGATTTCGCCCACGCCGTTTAAAAGTCCAAGTCCTGAATATTTGGTCAAAAGATCAAAAGCCTCCGCCGATTTAAGACATTACGGATTCTCGGTATCTAGTTTGGCTTACAAAAAAACTATATTCCTTTCTCCAGAATGTTTTAAATTCCTATCCCTCTCTTGGTTATCCCACACATAGCTAGGGACCGCCCAATGTTACATTGAGCCACACAACTTGCATCTCCAACGCCACGCAACCTTGATTTTTCCGATATCTGCTCCAACGTTAGGTACTTTCTGCACGTTGTTAATCTAGCAAAAAAAAAAATAACTACTAGTACGCGTAGTATATGCTAGACGTGCTTAGTGTTGCTAAACCTGTGGTTTTTCTGCTACACGGTCCACTAATACTACCACGTTGGCCGCATAAAGAAATCGAGAATTCCCACTCTTTGCTCACTACGTTACGCTGAAATTTAGACAGTTAATAGAGAACAAAAGAAAAGTTTCCCTTTTTTCATTTCAATGTTACACTCTTACTAGATTGTTTAATTTTTTTTTTTTTTTCTTTTCTTCCTTTTTTCGCTCTCGTCGATTCTAGTTCCAAGCCCCAGGTTTTTAAATCTGATATATAAAGACTCTGCTTTGTCCTGCGGGCTTTCTATAATCTTCTTTCTTTCCTTTTAGAACCTTTTCGCCGAAGTTACCGAAAATCACCGACTTATAAAAGAAAGCAACACCTCCCAGATTTAACTCTTTAAAAATAAAATAAAAGATAAAAGAATAATAATGGGTGACGTTACTTTTGATCTATCGCGAGTCTCCTCGTCGGAAAACAGCGAAAATGATTACACCAATGATATGCTACAAAACTCTGGCTTGTCTTCACCCGCCTCATTTGTGTCTGATGCGGCTTTTCACCACGCCAATGACCATTCATTTGTCCACTTTGTAAATGCAAGTCTTTGTGAAAATGGTGAATTATACGAAAATTCGGATTTGTGGGTGGATTGTGAAACTGGGTTGATTGTAGATACTCCATCTCCTCTACCAGAAAACTACAATACAGTCGACTTGAACGGCGATGTGATCAGTCCCGGGTTTATCGATGCTCAGTTGAATGGTGCATTTGGATTTGACTTTAGTGATGATAAATATGGTGATGGATCCACTGAAGCATTTAAAAAAGGATTCAATGATGTTTCTGCTCGGTTGGTCAAGACTGGTGTTACATCATTCTGTCCAACTCTACCATCTACATTTAAAAAGGTTTACCGCAAAGTATTACCAAACTTGGCACCAGAACGACAGAATACTGGTGCAGAAAACTTGGGTGTTCATTTAGAAGGTCCATTTATCAGTCCTCAAAAACCAGGTTGCCATCCACAAGATGCTATTATGGGCGCGCCAGAACGAATTGATTCGTTTTTGGACGTCTATGGTGAAACTAACATGAGATATGTAAAGATGGTTACAGTTGCAGCAGAACAGCCTGGTGTTATGGAATCTATTCCGGATTTGGCCAAGATGGGTATCACAGTGTGTCTTGGTCACTCTGTATTAAAGTATAACGGAGGATGTGAAGCAGTACGGAACGGCGCTTCAATGATTACACATGTTTACAATGCCATGAAACAGCCACATCAACGAGAAATGGGGTTGTTTGGGTTACTCGGTGCGAATGAAAAGGATCTAACTCAAGAAAAGTCCGATCCTCCGTCATCTGTTGTGCATGATAGACCATATTTTGGCATGATTGTTGATGGGATTCACGTTTCACCAGCAGCTTGTAAGATTGCATATAATGCGCATCCAGAAGGTTGTGTACTGGTTACTGATGCCATGTGTGTTATGGGGTTGGAATCTGGTACTTATCCATGGTCTACTCAAACAATTGTCAAGCAAGGCTTGAAATTGTTTTTGAATGGTACTGATACAATTGCTGGATCCGCTGTGGAAATGGATATTGCGGTAAGAAATATGGTCAAATGGTGTGGGATTTCATTACCTCAAGCTATCAAGACTTGTACTACAAATTCTGCAAAGGCTATTGGAGTCTGGGGTCGAAAGGGTACCTTGAAGTCTGGTGCTGATGCTGATTTGTGTATCTTGAGTCCAGAAGGTTATATCAAGAGTGTTTGGAAGCTTGGTCAAAAGGTTTATCGAGCTCCGAACAATTCAAAATAGAATCACAAGCTAAAATCTTTTTAATATTTGCATAATTTGTTGTTTTTTTTTTTCCGTTTTTTTTTTCCGTTTTATTTTCAGTTTTATTTATTATTTTAGAGAAGAAAAAAAAAAAACACCCTTCCAATGTCGCATTTCTATACTAAAAATTTACAATTGTTGAATCCCCTCAGTCACCTTTTTCCATTCCTTGTAAGATACCGTACATTTGAGACCTTTGTATCGTGTCAATTTCATTGGTGGTAAATCGTCAATAGATGATACTGAAATGCCTGCTTTTTGAGCTAGATTCACCAACGTAGTTGGCTTATCCCATCCTTGTTCCACTGCGACATCCGGCAAAAACGTGGCAGAGTCGCCTTCACTTCCAAAAGTTGCTCTCACACCATGCAATCCGACTTGCCAATCCATCGAGTCACGAATTGGTTCAAAATCCGCCAGTACTGTGACCGCACACTCCAAATGCGGTAGTTCTTTGGCGGTAATTGGTGAGAACCGATGGTCTTTAAACGCAGCGATTTTGGAATATCTTGGAACACCGATTTCTAATTCTAATGGACTGAATGTGCCGATACACCCACGAAGATTCGAGTCGCCATGTTTATCCACCGTGTTCCAGGTGACGAATAGTGGGTGAGATCCCGGTGCGACTTGTGGTTCATTCAATACGGTTTGAAAAGCTTGAAGCGTCTTTACTGGACGTCCTTCAAATGAAGCAGCTAATGTGTCGAAAGCGTAGTAGGATAATGCGGTTACAGCTTTAGACATGATGGGTGAGGTTTCGTAGCTGATAGAGTGTGCACGGGCGGTGTTATTGCTGTCGTTATCGGATGCACGCCGATAGCTGATCCCAAAAACTGTTGGCCGGGGGGTAGGGTAACTAGATTTTCATTTCGAGTGATGATGGTCAGTGGTTTTAGAAGTGGAGTTGTATACGGTTTTAGGATGTACTTTTAGATATTGGTTTACTGTTGGAAGCTATATATATATCTGCGTGGTAAAATGGTATACCCATTGAGCCGCATGTGCTTTGCAAATAACGAAGCGATTTCTGAATCATCGTACGTGGTGGACAGTTGTGTCTACACCAGCATGGGGATTTGGATAATCCTGGTTTCAATTTATAGGTTTTACCTGTATGCATCGGAGTTGGAAAAAGATTGAGAATTCTGCTGCAAATGAGAATTCGTTTTCGCCACAGAGACAAGACTGCTTGGGTTTTTCTTCTACAAAAGCGTAATCTGCCATGGCATTAAAAAAAAAAAAAAAAAAAAAAATCAAATCGAATCTTTATTGTTTTTCTCTGCAGCTCTCAATTATAGTTTGGCCGGTGATGAAATCGTAGCGCCAGGCATTCCTTCACGAAAATGGATGCTTAAAACCCACAGTCGTTATTATTCAAATAGCAATCGCTTATAATAAACATCCGTTATGACGCTGCGTGGTCTGCGATGGTTATTAATTATCTGTCTACTGTATTTGTCATTGAGGCTTTTCGTGGTGAGTTATACACCCGCATATTATATCTGGCTGTGTCAATGTGGAAGTTATGCTCCCAGTGCTGACAAACGTCGATGAGTATGACAAATATCACCTCAGAGATATTATGTGATGGGGCTTGGGAAAGTCCGGCGGCGATGAGCAACCGAACTCCAAATTTCAAACAAGGCATCATATAAATATTCGCGCAAATCCAAATCCAAATCCAAATCCAAATCTAAATCTAAATCTAAATCCAACTCCAAACAAAAATCAGACAGACAATAAACAAGAATAAAAAATGGTCCAAATTCCAACTGAACACACCGCATATCGAGTCAAAGGCAAAACCATTGACGCCTTGGAAAAAGTGACCGAGCCGGTTCCAAAAGTCAAATCCAATGAAGTGTTGGTCAAGGTCAAGGCAGTTGCGTTGAATTCTCGAGATTATCAAGTCATCACTGGATCTTACCCAATGCCACTGGCAAAAGATGTTGTTCCAGGGTCAGATATGGCTGGTGAAGTAGTTGAAGTTGGTGATGCAGTAACGGCAGTCAAAGTAGGAGACGAGGTGATCTCCAATTTCCGAATCAAGAACGCGTACGATCCTGGTGCCAGCTTTGAAGGTACACTTGGTGGAGATATCGATGGTACTTTGCGAGAATACGTTTCATTACCTGATGTTGGTGTGAATAAGATTAACCGGCCAAAGGGCTTTTCCTGGGAAGAGGCAGCGTCGTTGGTGTGTACTGGTGTAACTACTTGGAATGCACTTTATGGAAACAAGCGATTGACCCCTGGTGACGTGGTTTTGTTCCTTGGTACCGGTGGTGTTACATTGACCGGGTTGAGCATTGCAAAGAAAGCTGGTGCTGTTGCAATTGTCACTTCTTCTTCGGATGAAAAGCTTGCAAAGGTGAAGAAACTAGGTGCAGACCATGTAATCAACTACAAGACTAATCCAGAATGGGAAAAGGAGGTTCTCAAGTTTACCAATAACAAGGGTGCAAACCATATTATTGAAACTGGTGGTAATGGTACAATTGGACATAGTCTTCAATGTATTGCTGGTGATGGTGTGATTTCTTTGATTGGATACATGGCTCCACCACCAGGACAAGCCCCAGATGTGTTCCTCAACGCCCTGGTTCAAGGTGCAATCTTGCGGGGTATTCGTGTGGGTTCTAAGCAACAAGCTGAGGCTTTGATCAAGTTTGTCGAGAACACTGGGTTGAGTATTCATGTGGATTCTGTGTTCAAGTTCCACAAGGACGAAGTCAAAAAGGCAATCGAACAACAAGGTACTGGATCTCAGTTTGGTAAGATTTGTATCTCTTTTGAATAGGTTCTATATATTGTATGACAGTTGAATATCAAGGGTTTTGAATTAGTTAAACTTGGGTTGTGTTCCATGCTGCCGCTTCTCTAGAGATTAGAGCCTTTTGTATACAGTAGCGCATCTCTATCGCTTTGAGCTAGATATTTTTGTTTGTAAGAAACATGGCGCTTGGAAAATACTGAAATAATATTGCCAGCCAAGCCACAAAAATACTGAAATAATATTGCTAGCCAAGCCACAAAGAACGCCTTGTGAAGCAAAAGCCTGGTACTCAAACAGGAACTGCAAACAGGGTTCAGGTTAATTCTGGTATGGGGCAAGCGCGATGACGCGGCTCATATGACCAAAACCCAAAAACCTACGTTTTACGTTAAAACGGTTCAGCTCTTTTTATAAAAACAAGTCGTATCCCTCAAACAAATTTCACCATTTGAACTATTCTACTGCAGTTTTGTCTATTTTGTAATGATTTTGAAAAACTTTGGTGCCTATCCTGTGTTTTATGCAACTTGCGTTGCTACGCTCATAGCGTTTGTTCTTGCCTTGGTTGCAATGCTTGGGGGTAGCAGGGATACGTTGGAAAATGTCTATTTCTTTAAACTCGACGTTACGAAAATGAACCTTGACAAGTTGATCAAGACACACGATGGAGCGCACAAACCGCCTGGTGGATACACGCCAGAAGACATCAAGTTATTCGACGAGTATCGGATCGGAGTGTCTGGAGTTTGCGAGTATTCCAGAACCGAACGTAGATGTGGGAATATACGTTCACCATTCTACTTTGACCTAGTATCCGAGCTTCAAGGGGCAGCTTCCTTGTCTGGTGTTTACGACGTGGATATCCCATCCCAGTTGCTGAAACACGAGCAGCTGGTTCGAAATGGCGGTAAAGCGGCGTGGTTTGGGTATCTGTTTGGGTTGATTGGGCTTGGATTAGCATTGGTGGTAGGGTTCGGATCTGGTGCTAGGGAACCACGTATCGCATTGACTTCCATTATCATGTCAACGATTGGATGTGTAATGTTAATCATGGGCAGTGGCGTTGCTACGGGGATTTACAACACAACTCGGTCCGATTTCAACAATAGCGGTCTGGGTGGTAATCCTCAACTTGGAGCTGGCTCTTTAGCTCTTTCATGGATTGCGGTGGTCTGCTCATTGATATCACCAATTGGCTGGTTCTTTGTGCGGCGTAATGGCGCTCAGTTTCATAAGTATTATACTTAGTAAGCCCCGGGGAATTGCGTGCGCGGATTTCCTCATTGCAAATGGGTATTCCAGGTACACCACCATTCATTACTCATCCCACTCAATTTTCTTTGGAAACAAACAGGAGGGTCTACAGTTCAACTTTTTTCTTTTCTTCATTTATGTTCAAGTTCTTTAAACAAGCAAGAAAAATGTCAACCAACTCTGCAATCTCTTCAACTCTAACTGTCCCTGAGGGCATGCAAGTGGCAACTGTTGCTGCTGGGTGTTTCTGGGGTGTCGAACACATTTATCGAAAGTATTTTGGTAACGGTAAAGGGCTCATCGACAGCCGAGTAGGGTATACCGGTGGTGAAAAGGACGATCCATCATATCGACAAGTATGCTCTGCTACTACTGGACATGCCGAAGCTTACCAGCTTGTATTCGATCCAAAGATTGTCACATATGAAACTTTGGTCGATTTCTTCTTCCGAATTCATGATCCAACTACGATGAACGCTCAAGGTCCAGATGTGGGTACTCAATATCGGTCTGCTATCTTCACTCACTCTGATGAGCAAGATTCTATTGCTGAAGAAGTCAAGGATCGACTACAAAAGACTTTTTACAAGAACAAGATTGTTACGGAGATTGTTCCGTGTAAGGTATTTTGGGATGCTGAACAGTATCATCAGCTATATTTGGATAATAACCCAACTGGTTATGCTTGTCCAACACATTTTTTGCGGGAAAAACCAGTGTTGTAAAATATATATATATATATATATATATACATAGTGTATTACGTAAAAAAAAAAAAAAAAAAAAAAAAAAAAAAAAATCTGTAGCGGGGCCGGGCTTCGTGAGGCTGAAAAATATATCACTGAAAAAAAAAAATTTTGGAAAGAAAAAATTACCTTTTATTTTTTGGGACTAACAATATTTTCATCTATCAACCAACTGTAAATGGGTATTAAACGAAAGACAGAGGAATCTGTCATGCAGGCAGAAGATGGAGCATTTCCTCGAGGTGGAGGATCTGTTTTGTCTACTTTAGAAATTAAACAAGCTGCAAATGAAGCAACTAAAGACGTTTTGTTTGGCGGTAGTACAGAAGAACCAAAAAAGAAGAAGCAGAGACGACGAACTGAAAAGAAAAACACGTCAGAGGTTAAAGAACAGAAAGGTATCAAGATTGAAAGTTTATCATTTGGTAAACTTAAGATCGGTACCGTGGTGTTGGGCCAAGTGTCGCAAGTAAATCAAATGGATATTGCCTTGTCCTTGCCAAATAATTTGACTGGTTATGTTCCAATCACAAATGTATCTGCAGCCATGTCAAAACGATTAGAAAATGTCGAGGTTGAAAGTGAAGGTGAAGATGGCGAAGATGATGAAGATAGCATTCCAGACATGTCCATGTTCAAGACTGGCCAGTGGTTAAAAGCTGTGGTGACTGAGAATACTACTGGTGAGGCTAATCAGAAAAAGCGGATTGAACTGTCCATTGAACCGGAAAAGTTGAACCCAGAAGAGGATCTGAAACCTGGGATGGCTGTCCAAGGGTCGGTAAAAAGTGTTGAAGACCATGGATGTGTGATTGATATTGGTAATGACAAGGTATTTGGGTTCATTTCAAAGAAAGAACTAAGCCATGCGAATTTGGAAAGTATGGCGCCAGGTCTGGTACTTTTTTTGACAGTTTTAAAATCCAACGAACGTACTTTGACGCTTACTGCATCTCCTTTGGCCAAAAAAGTGCCATTGTTGGATTCATTAATCTCCAGTGATAGTCTTACTGCTGGTATGCTTGTTGAAGCTACTATTAGTGAGGTTCGATCCGGTGGGTTGGTCGCTAAAGTATTGGAATTTGCTGAAGGTACTATCGATCAGTTGCATTCTGGTAAATTTGAAGCTTTGGATTCATCGTTCAAGGTGGATGAAAAGGTCAAAGCTCGAGTGCTTTGCAGGTTCCCAGATTCCGATCCGGTCAAGGTAGTACTTTCTCTCCAACCAACAGTAGTAGGATTGAAAACTCGAGGTACGCATCCATTGGAATCTCATCCATTTGGTGAAACTGTTGATGTACAAGTGTCTCTTGCTGAGTCCAATGGCTTGTATGTCAAGTTTGACAGCGATAAAATTGGCTATGTGCATATTTCTGCGGTATCAGATTCTCGACTCGATGATTTGGCTGTTGATGATCGGTATCAAAAGGCCACCAAACACCAGGCAAGAATAACTGGGTATGCAGATGCAGATGACGTGTTTATCCTATCCATGAGCAAATCTGTGCTGGAACAAAAGTTCCTCCGTGCGGCTGATGTGCCAGTAGGAGAAATTGTGCATGGAGTTGTCGACAAGATTATTCCAGCAAAAGGTGTTTCAGTTAAATTGGGTAATTTGGAGGCTACTGTTGATGAAATGCATTTGAGTGATATCAAGCTCGCTCATCCAGAAAAGAAGTTTAAACCTGGCATGAAGGTAAAAGCAAGAGTATGTTGTAAAAAAAACACCCCCAACTGTTATTGGAAACAGGAACTAACGAAACTATAGGTACTTATTTCAGGAAAACGAATCAAACTTACTTTGAAAAAGAGTTTGTTGAACACTGAAGATGAGATTTTGAAGTCATATGAAGATGCCGTTGTGGGTATGAAGACTCCTGGTGCTATTGTATCATTCAAACCAAAAGGTGCAATTGTCGAATTCTTCTCCGGTATCAAGGCTATGCTACCAATTGCGGAAATGTCTGAAGCGTTTATCAAAGACCCAACTGAGCATTTCTCTCTTGGTCAAAGTGTAGCAGTCAAGGTATTGTCTGTTGATAAGGAAAACCACCGAATGACAGTTTCTTGTCGATCTGGCCCAGACAACACTCAAGCTTTTGCAGAACTTGAAGCTGGAACTATTGTATCTGCTGAGGTTATTGAAAAGACTAAAGAAGGCGTGGTTGTGCGGCTTGAGCCATCTGGATTACGAGGTGTGATCCCAGCTGGTCATTTGACCGATGATGGGTCTACCAAGCTCAAGACTGGTATGAAGAAGGTCAAGGTTGGTGAAGAAATCAACCAGCTAGTGGTTTTGGAAAAGGAGATTAATAAACGACTTGTTACATTGTCTGCAAAGGCTACTTTGGTGAAAGATGCTGCGGCTGGTAAGCTCCCGGCTGACTGGTCTGACATTTCTTCCGACAAGACTTTGCACGGGTATATCAGAAATATTACCGGTGCTGGGTTGTTTATTGGATTTGCCAACCGATTGACTGGTTTGGCAACCAAGAACGAACTGTCTGATGAATTCATTCCAGATTTGAATGAACATTTTGCTGTTGATCAATTGGTTACTTGTCGAGTCATTTCAATGGACGATTCCACGAGACGGTTTTCATTGTCGTTGAAGACAAAGAAATCTCCATCATCAACCAATTGTAATGTCACCAATCCAGTTGATTCTTCTATCACCGACTTGAGCGATTTTGCCCCTGGTAAAATCACCAAGGCAACTGTTGTCAGTGTCAAGGACACTCAAGTTAACGTCAAGCTTTCTGATAATCAACAAGGCCGTATCGACGCTTCCATGGCTTTTGACTCTATGGATGAAATTGACGATCCAAAACAACCCTTGCAGGGTAAATTCGACAAGGGTGATGTGGTTGATGTCAAGGTTATTGGATGGCATGATGCTCGAAACCATCGGTTCTTGCCAATTTCACACCGAAATTCTACATATATGCTTGCTGAATTGAGTTGTCGAACTGAAGATCTCAAGTCTTCTAGTGACTATAGCACAGTTCAATTGGATCAAGTTGTTGTGAAGAGTGAATGGACTGCGATTGTTAATAACGTTACCAGTGATTTCGCGTGGGTTAACCTGTCACCAACCATTCGAGGACGAATCTCTGTACTCGATTTGTGCAATGTTGACCAAGTCAGTGACGATCTTGAACAATTCTTCCCAGTCGGTAGTGCAGTGAAATGCACTGTTGTGGAAGTTGGAGACATGCTCAAGCTTTCTGCTCGATTGTCCGAAGGTACTGCGATTGAATCTACTGGAGATGTCCGAGTTGGTCAGAAACTACCGGGTTCTATTTGCAAGATTACTGGAAACAACGTGGTTGTTCGTCTCGGTGGTGGTGTGTTTGCCAACGCTGGATTGACTGACTTGGTTGATGACTATGGTGAGGATGCGGCGTCTATTACTGCGCAGTTTGCGCCACATCAACTTGTCAAATGTCAAGTTGTCAGCATTGATAAGCGAATCCATGTGTCATTACGGCCATCTTTGTTCGACGAAGATGAAGAGGTTGTTGACAAGGTTGTTCAATCTGCGGATGACCTCGGAAAGGGTGAAGTTGTCCGTGGGTTTGTCAAGAATATTGCTGATTCTGGGTTGTTTGTTCAACTTGGACAAAATGTTACCGGACGAGTGGAAATCCGAAACTTGTCTGATGCGTTTTTGAAGGAATGGAAGCAATATTTCAAACTCAACCAACTAGTCCAAGCCCGAGTGGTAGGTGTTGAAAATAACAAGATCAACCTTACATTGAAGGAAAGTCAAGTTTCTGGTGAAAAGAAGGTTGTTGGTATTGCTGATCTTGAAGAAGGCCAAATTCTGGATGGTACTGTCAAGCGTGTTGAAGATTATGGTGTATTTGTTAGAATGCAAGGTGGTGCTTCTGGGTTATGTCACAAGTCTCAAGTAGCGGATATCCCAGTCAGTGATTTGGCTAAGGTATTCTCTGCTGGTGATAAGGTCAAGGTTAAGGTTTTGTCTGTTGATGCTGAAAAGGGTAGAATTGGTCTTGGTATGAAGGCATCGTATTTCGCCGACTCTGATGAAGAAGAAGAAGAAGAGGATGAAGATATGGATGCGGATGCGGATTCCGACAATGACGATGTAATGGCATTTGGTGAAGACAGCAGTGATGAAGAAATGGAAGAGAGTGATGAAGAGATGGAAGAATCTGCTGAAAACGGCAAGTCTGGCAAGGGTGGTCTTAGCGCCAACTTTGATTGGACTGCTAGCATCCTTGACCAAGCACGACAAGAATCGGAAGATGAAGGGGATAGTGAAGAAGACGGCGAGGAAGAACAAGAAACACGGCGCAAGAAGCGAAAGAGAAGCAAGACGATTGTGCAGGACAAGACTGCAAGTCTCAACAGCAAGCTACCTCAAAACGTCCAGGATTACGAGCGGCTGTTGGTGGGGTCACCAAACTCGTCTATTTTGTGGATGAACTACATGGCATTCCAGCTTCAATTGAGTCAAATTGACAAGGCTCGACAAGTTGGAGAACGAGCATTGAAGACTATCAATTTCCGAGAAGAACAAGAAAAGATGAATGTGTGGATCGCCATGCTCAATTTGGAAAACAGCTTTGGTACCGACGATAGTTTGGACCAAGTCTTCCGACGAAGCTGCCAGTATTGCGACCCATTGACCATGCATAACAAATTGATCAACATTTACAAATCAGCGGGTAAAAACAAGCAAGCTGACAAGCTATTTGCCGTTGCGGCCAAAAAATTCGGCGCCAACGACATGTCGATATATGTGTCTTACATGTCGTTTTTGTTGGATCAAAAGAAATCAGATGAAGCCAAACGAGTGTTGGACCGAGCTTTGCAAGCGCTGCCGAAACACGAACATCGGTTACTGATCACCAAGTATGCGCAGCTGCAGTTTGATCACGGGATGGTTGAACAGGGGAGAACGTTTTTCGAGCAGCTGGTGAGTGCATATCCAAAGCGGGTGGACTTGTGGAACGTTTATATCGATATGGAAACCAAGCATGGCGGGGATGTCGACCAGGTGCGTCAGTTGTTTGAACGGTTGTTCAAACTGGTTTCTTTGAATAATAAAAAGGGCCGGTTTTTCTTCAAGAAATGGTTTGCTTTGGAGGAAGCCCATGGTGATGCGAAATCTATGGAATATGTCAAAGCAAAGGCTCAACAATTTGTAAATGAAAAATAGATAAGGTATTAAGAATAATAAAAAAAGGTATAATTGTTGTTAATGCGGCTTTTGTGGAAGTGGCACATTGTGTTTTTGGAAGTGTTTTTTTGGAACCATAGATATATCGATATATGGTATGACAATATCCCACTCCCCGTAGATAGACCGATCTACAAAACACTAGCGAACGTTTCGAATTTTGATTGATCGTCTCTATGGTCACCTGCAGGCTTGAATAGTCTCCGGCCCTTGATACATTTATGCATGCAACCATGAAACTGCGTTGCCTTGCCCATCCGCGTGCGTTATAGCATGGATTTTTCTAGTGTTTTTTCGTTGACTTGTCAACCATGTAGATATATATATATAGAATACCATGCGTATTTCTGTACCAAATATACGGTATATTACAAGGGTTCTTTCCAAGTTGCCACTGTGGTGGTAATTTAAACTTTAAATTATTTTGTATCGATCGACAATTATATATGGGGATCTTGGTTTACCCCTGGTATTTACATTTATAACCTGTCAAAACAATTATATCCCCCCGGCCACCTGGCTTGCGTTCGAGCCCCTTATAAATGCCTGCCCCTTTTTTGGTCCAGTGATTGTATATATTATATATGATAACTACCCGGAAAAAAAAAAAAAAAAAATTAACATGGGATATACCACATGTGCAATCGAGAACAAGAACGAGAACGAGAAGGAATACGCGATACCAGATCACTTGAACGGTTTTACTGCCTAGCCAACGCAAAAATGTCTCATGAAAAGGTGACAGATGTCAATCGTTTCAGATATGCGTCGGCAATACCGTTTTCTGTTTTATTGACTTAGTTCGAGGAAAAGACACAAAATCGTATAGCAATTAATATTCCATTAAAGAAACTAAGGGATGGAATGACTACCGCATCTTTATAGCTCAATTGTGTTAAAATCCACTTTTTTTTTTACAAACTAATCGCAAAAAGATATCAAGAAAATTTTTCATTCACAATAATATATTCATTATATCCTTGTGTATACATCTGTAAAAAAGACTGTCTGCAAAAACGTATGCGCCCGCTTTCGTTAATTAAAGGGATTGCTTTTGATCGCATATTAAATTCTCAGGAGCAAAGGAGCCAGTCTAGGCCGGCGAAGCAGACATTACACGGATTCCTGCAGTAATTCAGATTTTGTGGAATCTCCGAATTGAAATGCTGCTGCTGTTGAATTGCCCCTTTTCCTTTTCGCAAAGAATTTTTTTTTTTTTCCCTCTCCCTCTCTTTCTGACCCACTCTCCCGCGTTTTTCTTCTTTTTTCTTCTTTCCTTTCTCCTTATAACATATTTCATTTCCTCTTTTCCACATTTTTTTTACCATGGCTGAGGAAGAAATGACAACTGTTACGACAACTAGTGACACCATGCCAATTAGTGGTGATACTATCACCGCCACTGAACCAGAATCCAATGGCAATGGCAATGGCAATAGTACTGTCGCGAAAACGCCGAAACGAAAGACAAAAGTTTCAGACCTCATCTCACGACTTTCGTCGTCTACAGCAGCGTCAAGAGCCAAACAAGAGGCAAATACTCCAACAGCGACTGCAGTTCGCAATACTTCTACTGTTACTACTGTCACTCCAGAAAAAACTCCATCTTCATTCAGGTCGGTCTTTAAAAGTAGGTCTTCTATAGGATCTATCCCATCCTCTCAAGGTGGGCCAACCCCTGTTCGAAGCAGACGTTCCGAGCCAGTGGTAAACCGAAAACTTGCCCCAACATCCACACAGTCAACAAATAATAATAATAAACGACACTCGAGAATTGCTTCAGATGTAAGTGAGAGTTCAATTTTTTTCGGCAAAATGTCATCTTCGCCTCCACCACCTCAGCCGCCGGCTAGAATGGTGAGTACTGGTAGTGGTAATGGGCCAAGCAGTCGACAACAAAAAGAAAAAGTTCAAAGTAAAAAACGAACAGCATCAAACGCGTCGACAATTACTACTAACACGGTTAATACTCAAAATAGTCAAGTCACAACACAATCAGCGCCTCCTACACGACCTCCGCCACGTCCTGCATCGCGTCAAGGTCGCCCAGTCCGGCGGCCTGGGAGTAGAATGGGTAGTCAAAGTTCAATTCAGAAACAAACGCGCAATAGCCGAGTGGATGACTTGAAAAGCAAGATTACTGAATTGGAAGAGGTATTGAAACATGAACAGACTGAACGAGATGCTGTGTTTTCAAGAGTGGAACAGATTAGGCGGTTGGAAGAAGATTTGAGTAGAGAAAAGGAGCAGAAGGAACAGTTAGCTGCTCGGCTACATGACTTGGAAACAGCGAGTGATCAAAATGAAGATGGTGAAAAAGAAATCAAAACTGAGGAGGGAGGTGAAGAGGGTGAAGAAGGAGAAAAAACAGGGGATGAAAAAAGAAAAAGTACTTCATCAACAAGCACTACAAGGAATTACTATGAAACTCGAATTCAAGAACTGGAAGCCAAGATTTCGGAATTGGAGACAACTGCCAAGCTTGAAGGGAAATCCCCTGGTAGTGGATTGTCTAGCGAAGAAGAAGCTGCTGAGAGTGAAATGGAGATCACGTTGAATAACCAGATTTTGGAACTACAGACTGAAATTTCATTCCTCAAGGGTGATAACACTTCGTTGAAAAAGGAAAAAGATTACTATCAAAAGGAAATGAAGACTCGTGATGAAGGGATTCGGAAATCGATGAACAAAAATCATACTCTGGAAGCCGATCTTACTGATTCACGATCCAAGCTTGACCTTGCTTCCACTCAATTGAGTGAACTGCAAGAAAAATGTACATTGTTGGAAAAACAAGCCGGTACCAAGGACACAACTATTGCTGAACAAACTGAGCAGTTGACGGCAACGAATGACACGTTGAAATCCACACAGGAAAAGCTTGCCGAACTTGAATCCAAACATAAGGAAGTTAACACGCAATTTAATGACAATACCGACGAGTTGACCAAGGCCCGGAATGAACGAGATGAACTTGCGCGACAGGTACAAGGATTCCAATCATCTCGACGTCACTTGGACAAGCAAATGGTTGTACTTGAACGAGAGAACCGGCGAGGCAAACGGTTGATCACTGCGTTGGAAACCAGTATGCAAGACTTGAAGATTTCGTTGGAAGAAAAGGCAATGGAAAATGATGAATTGAATCGGGTGATTAGTAAAGTGATGGACCAGGCCAATGAGACGATCGAAGGTGCTAAACGGCATTCTATGATTGTATCTTCGTCTCCATCCTCTGCAAACGCCCAACGGCAATCTGTCGACTCGTCGGTATCCACGTCCGGTGATGAAGATAAAGAAAACCGAAACTCTGTTGAATCGAAGTTGTCATCTAGATCTGGGTCTGGATCCAATGGATCAAACAGATCTAACCGATCAAGTGTCGAGCCGCCTTCTCAGCCGCTCCCGCCGCAACCAGAAAACGAATCTACCTAAAAAAGAAAAGAACGCTTGTTTTTTTTTCACTTTCTACGTACGTATAATGGTTGTAACATATCTATTTTATTATTCTTTTTTTTTTTTTTTTTTTTTGTTGTCTTTTCTTTTCTACATGCATACATACAACGCTAGTTTTATAACATCATTGCATAATGCTTCCCCGCTGGATTATGCAACTCGGAAGCACCAGTCCTGATCCGCCGTCCTGGGTATAAACTCTTTTTACTACTATCATCATTATTAATCCCCGGATTCGTGCCTCCTGCTACAACCGCAAATGACTCGACGGCCCATTCATACCATACTTTTCTGCCATCAGTCTGTCTCCACAGCGAAAACTCGATTTCACTCTCATCCACCAAGTACATTGGCTGGGCTAATGGGAACCATATCGGGAACCAAGACACCAAGTCTGGCGATTTACTGCCCATGTTATCCGGGCGTGTCGACAGCTCGATATCCTTGTACAAGACGGCTTGGAAGAACCCGGCCACGCCATGAACCACGCATTTGTGCGCAATGGAAAACGTCTTCCTAGAGTGCCGAGTGTTATGCTGGTTCTGCGGTAACGTCCGCGGTGCAGGATGCTCAAACCGCCACGCCTGTTTGATGGTATCACTTACATGGTCAACCTGCTGCATCATCACCACGTACGGAACATGCAAGTTTTTATCCCGCGCCCGAGTGTATAGCTTGCAAGACATGATCGGGGTCATGTGAGACGAATATGCACATGGGATCATAACCCCGTCGCTAGGATCCAGGTACACCTGCGCTTCATCCAAACATTCTGGTGAAAGTTCATTGTCACCAAACGACCCCAGCAGTTCACTCACCATGATGTTGATTTTCTCCTGCGGCTGTGGATCCCACGCCCGCCGCATATCCCCACGAACCAGCACGACTCGATCCCCCCATTCTTCACGCTTGCGATAACACAAATGTAAATAAGCGCTTGGGTTTTTCTCCACTGCATAAATCTTCACCTTTCTGTCTGCTGTTGACGCGGCTTTCAAAGCCCGGTCTACAATCGCTCCTCTGCCAGCCCCAACGACTGCAATTATGACCCGTTTGCTTGGCCGGTCTAGAATCGCATGGTATATCGCTTTTTCGTATTGGTTGTATTTAACCAAGTCTCGTTCAAACACTTCATAAGTACCCGATTCCAGGTTATCCACCAACGGTTGTAATGGCGCTTGTAAGAAATCCCCGTATCCCTTGGCATACGATTCTGCTGCGCTAGGCGCTGGTAACACTTCGTGTAAATGCCGTAGATAGAGTAAAAATGCATTTTCATCTCCATTGAATGAAGCTGGTGTGGACGATGAGTTTCCGTCTTGCTGCTCCAATAATACAAAGCATGACGGCTGTTTGAAAAACTGAAACAGCACCGTTTGCGTGGACTTTGGTAATACTGGATACCCCTGTTGATTCGCCACAAACGTCTTGGTTGACATTATCAGCATTGTTACTGGTTCTGCAGCCCATCGTTTCACCACCAATGGCTTCAATCCCGCCTTTGGTACCTGCAGAGCTACCGTCAAATTCTCGTTATAATTGCATACCGACCGAACCATGTGCCATAAATCCCATATACTCAAAAAGTCTGGCGGAGGTACCACATGCCCGTTGGCGTCTACAGTTGCTTCTTCATTGAACGGGAGATGCACAATAATCTTTAATCCTATTGCCAACAACGTGCTAACCGCCTGCGCATATTGTGCAATGTGAGTTCGACGTTTTGGACCCATAATCATCACATACGGTACACCACAAAATGCAGCATAGTTAAACTCATGAGTTAACACTTGCAGCGATAGTGAAGCCAATGCCGAAGATTTGGCATCAATTTCCACCCATGGCGATGCCATAGCTATCGTATTCGACACGTGCGATCCCGATTGTATCAACACTTCATCCACCTCCGGAGCAGGCACAATTGTCGTTTCTGACTTCGATCTTCTAACTGATTCCACATTTAACATTGGACTGTCCATTCCTTTGGTATCTTCTGGTGCTGTGTCTTGGTACATTTGGGTCACTCGACGGCGGTACTGCCGTGATGTGATGCGACACGTAATCATATCATATCCTTGTTCAAGAGTATTTTCAACCACCGATCTAGTTGCTTTACCTTCAGATGAAGGCATATTAAGCCCTACAAACAGTGGCATGGTTGTTCTGTTTGTGGGGGGTTTATTGCTGACTCTGAAATCGAAGGGAATGTTCTTGTTTTTTGTTTTTTTTTGTTTATTGCGCTGTCAATATTATATAGATGGGAGATCAAATCAGGGGCGGCACGACGAAAAAACCAAAAGAAAGAAACAAAATAGTTTTAACCAGAAAACCTAAAACCCAGAATTATTTTACGTTAATTATTTATTTATTTTGAAACAAAACAACGAGCAAGACAAGACAATTATCAATATTTAACAATCTGCATCTTGGCCTGGGTTGCATGTCTCATAAGTCAACAACTTAAGAATCCAATGCAACAGCGCCGCTAATGCAGATCCAACAATTGGCCCCACCCAATAAATCCAGTGGTAATTAGGAAACGATCTAGCAGCAACACAAGGACCAAAACTTCTAGCTGGGTTAATACCAGCTCCAGTTAGCGGCACACAAAACAAATGGCCGATAAATAATGCCACTCCAATCGCAAGCGGAGCCATATGTGTAGCCCGATGTTTCTCTACGGCCATAAACAGCACCACCATGCATAACAGTGCAGTTGCAAACATTTCTGCAAATAGCCCCATTGTCCTTGAAACGTCAACACCTGTTGTATTCGCAAACAATATTTCACCAGGGGTCAAAGCGTCGGCGACCGCAGCAGCCGCTATACCAGCAACCAGTTGGGTGACAATAAGTAAAACTGCACGGATCAAACCTACATTGTTCGTTAACAAAAGCGTTAGAGTAACAGTCGGATTCAAATGAGCTCCAGACACTCGAAAAAATGTGAACACTCCACACATTACAGAAAACCCGAACCCGAATGCAATCATAACCGTTTGACTGGCTGTAGGTCCCCATTGTGACTTTCCAGAGTCATCTCGGTTCGCCGATTGTGCAATCACATATGCAAATAACAAAAACATGAATGTACCTACAAATTCCCCAATTGCTGCAATTAGATGGTTCCGAAGAAGATCCGACAACCCGGCAACACGAATTGGGCGCTCCATGTGTTGGTTCTCTGGATCTGCTGAACCAACAACGACAACTCTGGACTGATTTTTCGTTTCCATGGTTGCAAAGTGCTTGGTTTTTGTGTGTGTTTGTTTTTATGTTTGCGTATTGTCAAGAAGAAGAAGGCGAAGAAGAAGAACTGTTTATTAAAATCTAAAACCCCGCTCTCACATCCAACTTACCTTGTTCAATGCATCGTTCTAGAATGAAGAAAAAATCCCCGTCGCGAATACGTCTTCGATATCAAACTTTAAACCCTTATTTTTTTAAGATCAGTCTCGTTTGTTATTACCGCCTCGTGCGGCGTGGACGGGTTCAGACATTGGGAGATTAAAAACGGTTCCAGACACACGCGCAGTCCTGTAGCCAACAAAAAAAAAAAAAAAAAAAAAAAAAACGCGCCTCAATATATTTTTGGGATTATAATTATCTTCACCCCTGGGTTACCCGGACTGGAATCGGAGCCATCGTAACACGAGTTTTTTTTTAAACGCTTTGTCGTCCGCACATTTCTCAAGGGTTGTGTATAAACAACAAAAATCCTAACGACCACCCATATAAACTAACCTTGTTGTCTTTCTTTGTGCAAACGACACCGATCTCGAGAATTTCAAAAAAATCGTCTTTTCCATCTTTCACACAGCATCAATCAAGGAAAAACAAAAACAAAAAAACATAAATAAGGATGAGCAGTAAACTTCATGGCCAATCGGGTCGGAAATTGACAGCGCCAGAAAAGGCTCGTTTACAGCAATTCCAAGATCATATCCATTACTCAACACGTTATTCTGATGATGAATATGAATATCGGCATGTAATGTTACCAAAGAATATGCTTAAAGCTATCCCAAAGGAGTATTTCAACCCCGATTCAGGCACTTTGAGAATATTATTGGAGGATGAATGGAGAGGCCTAGGAATTACTCAGAGTCTAGGATGGGAACATTACGAAACGCATGCTCCAGAACCGCATATTTTGTTATTCAAGTAAGTTTTATTTGTTGTTGTTTGCTGTTGATATTTAATTGATCTATTGGGGGGGGGGAGAAATTTAAGATCGCGAGATTCAAGAAAACGCTAACCATAATTTTAGACGGGCAAAGAATGCTTAGACATTTGTTCTGAATTCGGAAACAATTATCACAATACCAGCGCTGTCAGACAAATAAAAAATTAACCAAAAAGAATTTTTGAGTTCAAGGAAAAAAAAAAATTTAAGAAAACAAACCGTCAAAAAGCCGAACAAAAACAAATTCAGAAAAAAAAAACCGAAAAAAAAAAACAAAAAAAATCTTCATAATATACGACACGAACTAATGACCAGAAATCTCTATATAGGGTATAAATCTACAACTTTGCAACAGCGACACGCCATTTATCGTTGTTTTGTACAACTCGCTTTTCACTTGTCAATTTTTGCAAATGTTGGAGTACTCCACGCTCCGCCGCGATACGTACATGAGGCGCTAGATCAGAATACATATGGTCGGTGATTTCACGAGCAGTTAGAGCCAAATCTGCACCTTTCAAATGATCAAATATCTGTTCTTCTCGTTGTTGCCGATGTGCCATGTAACTTTGAATCTTTTGTACCCCGTCATTTACTACTGGACCATGACCAGGATAAAGTTTGCCTAATTGACCAATTGATAGCATGCGGTTGAGTGAGTTCATGTATATACCAAGGTCGTTGAATACTGAAGACCCTTCTCCGAGAACATTGTCTGCGGTGAATAATGCATTTTCTTCATGCAACCAAAACACAAAATGGTCATCAGCGTGCCCGGGGGTGTAGTATCCTGTGACTGTTGCATCTTCAACTGTGTATGTCTGACCGTCTTCCAAGTTTTGGATATTCCATGAGAATGAATCCCTGCTGTCATCATAACATTTGTACACAATTGGAAGTTTCCCATAGAGTTCTTTAGAAATGTTCATAACTTGATCCAGTCCTCCAGTATGGTCAGGATGCCAGTGCGAAAGTAATACTGTCGAAATCTCTACTTGTTTTTCTTGTAAAAAAGTTGATAATACTGTAGCATACTCCGCCGTGCCATCTCCGGTATCAAGTAGAATCCTCTGTCGGCCATTCCCAATGACATATGTGTTTGTTCCTTGAAGTGTGAATTTTCCTGGGTTACACCCTAGGATTCGAGTCACTAGGGGCGATAGCGATGAGACTTTTGGTAATTTTGTGCTCATGTCTGTGGTGTATTGATCATAAAGAAGAAAGGGAAAAAAAAAAATTTGAAAATCGCATTCAACCGACTTTGAAGTGTCGGAGCGTTTTGACGAGCCGCGGTGAGCCGAGGATGTGGCGGGCCTCCCTGTCGGTAACTCGAGGAATTGTAATCCAAATGGTTCAGCGTCCAGATCGGTTGGGCTAAGTGGCAATCTGTGGGGTTAATTCTTGGTGATTGTGTTTTAATATGTACGTTTTCTAGAATTGTATGGTTGAGATTAGGTAATGGACCAGGAGTGGTTAATCCCACGGTGTGCCAGATATGTATTAAATTTGGACTGATTTCATAAGCTAGCAGAGGGTTAGTTCAATTCACGGTCGGTTCAACATATGCCGATTTAATTCAATATGTAGCTGAATTAATTTGAATGGTCAAGTTTAATTCAACAAGTGAGCCAGTCAAAGTCGTCATGTTGATAATTTAAATTGGTTTCAATTTTACATGTGAAACAGGACTCACACCGACCGCAGCGACAGCGTGCGGCTTGGGCGCCTAACCACTAGATAAACGCAAAATCTTATTTCGCAAAATCATTAGGATCAATAACCACCGTTAAAGCGAGTCTTGCATAATTGTCATACAAATGACGCCTCCCACGTTGCGACATCCAGGCAAGAGCCGCAGTCTCGATAAACAGAGCAACTCTGTGTGTGGGGTGGGAGCAAACAATAAAGCAATATAGCATTTGAGGCGCCGTCTTCGAGCTTTTCACACCTGACATCAGTACCAATATCGCCGACTTTTTTTAGAAAAAAACAATATGAGTTCAGATATTTATGCAGAAGCAGACCGAGCAGAACGGTCTGTAGAGGCTACTTCTCCAAGAGAACAGCGGAATTCTATCGACAGAGATAACCATTCGGAACAAACTCCTTTGCTTAATGACGAACAGCATCAACACCAGCGCCACCAGGAACAAGGACGGGATAGGGACGACTTGATAGTGTACTACAGTAAACATCCACGGAAAATCCGACTGTTACGACTAATACTATACACATTTGGTGTATTCTTCGCAATATGGTCTTTGTTGTTGCTTGTCAACATGTTCATGTCAATTCCTGGTATCAATGGACCAGGGTCTGGGTTCTGGGAGCTAGACCTGACAGTTCTCAGTTTAATTTATTGCTGTGTGTCCGTACGGTTTTTCACAGTGCCAACATATGGTGACTTTCTTCTGGGTAGCGGAACACTGGGGTTGCTAGTGGTTAACGCTATTGTGCTATTATCTGTACCAATGAGTCGACATCAACATGGTCATATTGGCGGACTAGTGACGATTTTTACTTCAGCTACTGCACTGATACTGGGTACCGTTGCTCAATGGTTGGTTATCGGTATCCATCGACAAGCATCATCAGAACAAGAACCAAGATCAACCAAATTCCGAAGATGCTTCCAAATGTCGGTTGCGTTTTTGGTTCATTTTGTTGTTCTAGGATTAATGTTCTTTTTGACAATGTTGATGTTTGTTGGACTGTTTGCCACAATGGATCATCATCCTAAGGACTTAACCCAGGTGAACGAATACAAGGTATTTGTCCACTGTACACCGAAAATGGGCAATATGACAATTATTGCAGAGACGGGTGCTACTACACCATCATATGAATTTGCCGACTGGTTGAAGGAACTTGACCACCAAGTATGCTACTGGGACCGGCCAGGTACAGGACGTTCAGACAATGCACCTTCGCCACAATCTGCAGGGTCTGTCGCGGATGCATTGACGCAAGCTCTTGCGGCTCAGGATGTCACTGACAATTATGTCTTGGTATCTCAAGGAGCTGGAGGGATCTATTCTCGACTTTTTGCGTCAAGACACACGGAAAAGATCCACACAATCATGCTGATTGATACGGTACATGAAGATAGATACTTTGGCAAGTTGTCTGCATGGTTTGGAATGAAATCGTGGCTCCATGGGATCATATCTCCATTCTATTTTGGTCCAAGAGCCAAATCGAATGTGCAACAACAAATTTCGCGACAGCTTTCAAAGACCGAACTCTCAGCTGCAAGGAATATCCTGCCTGATAATGTACCATTAGTCGTTGTGTCGTCTGCAGACTCTATCGACAAGACCCCGGGATGGGGTGATGAACAACGTCGACTGACCAAACTGTCTAAAAATAACATTGCTTGGTCGATACTCGAAGGACCACACAAGCTGTGGCAAGAGGATAAAACTCGGAGACAATTACAAGCTCTACTTCATGACGTACTGGTATACCAGTAGTTCGATTTTGTTATAAAAAAAAAAAAAAATTTAATAAATTTTTTTTAATTCATCATTCTTTGATAACTTCACAATTTTTCGCCTAGCTTTTGTTTATATAAATTCAAATCTTCGTTTCCTCAAATGCATCTTGTAGATGCGACAAGTCAGGAACTTCCACATCTGCTTCCAAATCACAAATTGACCGGCAGTTGGGGCACAAGAAATGCGGATATGCCTTTACCACAATAGGTCGAATACATTTGTAATGCCAAGCATGTGAACAAGGTGCAATAAACAATGCTTGCAATGGCGACACCGGCAACAAGCATATTGCACATTCCTGAAAATCATGCGAGTGCGGAGTTTTGAAAATGTTTCGAAGATTGGCCAGTGCGTTGACGTTAAAATTGTTCGCCTTGCGTTTCCAACTATCATTCAACTCCACCCTAACTTTAATGCATTTGTACACTTCTTCAGACCCGCCTCTAAAATCCATCCCCAATTGCAAAATATCTCCATCTTGCATTGAATGTGGCTCCGACACTTCACACGCTGGTGCCAATCTCACATGGTTCAAAAACGTACCTGACGAAGATTTGACATCTTTAACAAACCATTGGCCGTCTTTGACAAAGAATTCCGCATGAGATCGAGATACAACTTTTGATTTGAACACAATCGGATGTGGTCCATCATCGGTTGCATTATCATCTTTTCTTTCGGTATACCTCCCCACTTTTACAGTAACTGCTTCCTTTACTTTGCGTTCCACTGGACCAATATATAATGCTGGCATGCTGGTTGAATGATCCACAAACGGCGTCAACCGTAATGAATATGGATATTCATCTATGTCTTGGTTATCAGTTGATGAACTAGCGGTGGCACTAGTATTGATAATGCTGGTGTTGTTGTCGTTGTTGTTATTATTATTATTATGATTGTCGTTGTCGTTAATAGTATTATTATTATTTGTAATCGAGCTAGCAGCTGCTACAGCTGCTGCCGTCTGTGAGTTAACCAAAGTTGCATAGTTTTGTGATACCAAAACAGTATTATCTTCTTCGTTTGAAGTATCACTACCAAAATCTCTTTCCCTTTCATCAGTAGCAGTAGTAGTAGTTGTATCAGGGTGATCGGCGCTACTACTATGCCGGTCATTAACCACCTCTACCCGTTGCTCGTCAAGTCTGGACATTGCGACGGTAGAAGACATGACAGTAGAATCTTGTGTTTCTCCTTGTTCTTGTGATTCTTCCGGTTCTTGCAACGTAGTTTGTTCCTGTGGTGACTGCCGTGCTATTGCTCTTCTTGAAGACGACGCGGGAATTGTGGAAGAAGGTTGGTTGTTTTGATTGTTTGTAAAATTGCTGGCGAGCGCTTTAAAACTGAAAACACGGCGGCGTATACGGTTATTATCCTTCCCACGATATCGAGACGTATTACTGGAAGACGACGATCTACTGTTGCTGCTTCTGTTGCTTAAATTATCACTTGAGCTGTCACTTGAAGAAGAAGAAGAGACTTCACCATCAATAATGCTGTCACTGTCGTTTGTATAACCACCACCAGCTGCGTGCTCTTGTTCTGCTTCACCACCCACATTTGTGAGATTAAATTGGCTGCCGCTACTGCCGACGCGCGCGCATTCCGGAACGGTCACTGGTAACCCTGCTGCTGATGCGCCGCGATTACGTCCGCCGCGAAACGGATTTAGCTTCCTTAGTGACGGCACTGATGTGCTTGAGCGAAGTGATGGGCGGCTTCGTAACCGTTGTGAGTCCATGATAAAATAGGATAGACGTAGAGGTAGAGAGAGTATAAAATGTTGTGAATTGAAGTTTGATGGAGGTCCCTTGCTAGAATGAGGCAAAAGAGAGAGTGAGTGAGAGAAAGAAGTCAAAAAAAACAAGAAAAACAATCTAACAACAGGCAACAGGCAACAGGCAACAGGCAACAGGAAACACAGTAAAAGAAAACAATTTTTTTCGTGTCTTATGCTAGCGCTTGAAACAATAGAAAAGAAGGGGGCTTGTTTTTTTGTTTTTTTTGACAAAGAGTATATATATACAACAGCCAGCTATATTATTTAAAGATTCTGTTAGTGACAGGGAATTCTGATGGAGATTCGCGATTAATTATTGTACAGTAGTGTGGCTGGTCATATGAGGAGAGATCAACCACAAAAAGATGACAGTATTTTGGCCTATAGGTAGACTTTTGACTGCATAGGGCCCGAACCATGTTGGGGGGTAAGAAGGAGTTTACTCCTCAAATTTTCAATAAAAAAATAATTGGTATGGTCGGTTCTCCCTGCGTTAGATGTCACTTTTGAGGTAAAAACGAGATATACACGGGCGGGCAAGGATGATGGATATCAAATCAAATACTGTGGTATCATTGGTACTGGTGGGATTATCGCTTTATATCACATTAGGCAAAGTCAATCGGGTATTTACAGACGTACGATATGTATACCATACCACTCGACAAGAATCTGTTGTCCATGCGGCAACGTTTTTGTCTCTGGCATCAGTAAGTTTTTTGTTGGGCCAGCATTACCATCAGCTACCTGCTGAATTGCAATTGATTAGTACTGGCGCTTGCGTGTTGCTGTGTGTCTACCACATGTTATCCGCTGGTTCTGGTTCTGGCTCTGGCTCAAAACCTGGATCTGGCGTCTCCACTACTGCTCTCGGTATGATAAAATTTGCATGCATTTTGATTGCACTAGTAGCTGTGCCACTTGCATGTCTAGAGACCGATTATTCCATTAGATTGTCCGAAAGTGTCCTGGTGTATTACTGGACGGTGATCCGCAATGCATTAGTTGTTACCATCGGTATTACAGGATTATGGGTTAGTATATAAAAATAACCCGCAAATCTTCTGGACAATGCTCTCCCTCCTTTTTTTTTTTTGAACTTGACGTCCAGCTGGACTTTTTTGTAGCTAGCAGGTTCTGAGACTGGATTTGGGGGGCAATGGTGAACCGTTATATTATCGAAGCAGAATTGGCGCAGGTTCGCCAACAGTTGTCTCACATGGCATCTGCCTGCCGCCGTACAATATCAAACATGTACTGCAATATGCCGGATATAGTACAGTACCAACGGCTCAAAAGTTAGTTCCGCCAGGTTTTGCCATGTCAGATCCACAGTTTGCTATGCGTATTGATGGGCTTGAACGCCAGTTACAGTTGAAATAATAATTCTCGTATAAGACAGGGAAAACAAAATTATTTTTTTTAATAAAAAAAAGGTAAACGTACGTTCACTAGAGATTGTTTAATCTGTGTTTTTCTTTCTTTCTTTCTTTAGGTAGAGTTTGGAACGTTTTAGAAAATCAGGGGGTTCTTTTCTTCCACTCTCCCGTTGTCCTTGAACCGCATATATATAATATAATATTGGCATATGGGACCTTTTTTTATATATATTCTTTCTTACCGCTTTTTTCTTTGTTATGCTAGTTTATTTTAATATTAGAATCAAAATCTTAATGCGCGCACGCCGCCTTGTGTCTTACCAGCAAATTGTTGCGAGCCGCACGATGTGTGGTAAGGAAACTCAACCACTTTGTTCGCCAAGTTTCCTATTTCGTTATTCTTGGTACACAAGATATTTCCGTATAGTTTTGCAAACCTGTGTGTGTTTTCGATGGAGTTTTAACTTACGCTTAAAAGGACAGAAAGAAAGAAAAAAGAGTTCCGAGGTGTGTATTTTTCTAACTAATCCAGCAAACAGAGAACAAAGTTTCTGTTACCTATTCTTTTGAATCACGATATGCATGTCTGGCTCACTCCAATCCCAAAGCCATTTACTATATCTGGGCCAGGCAACTTAATGGTTTTCTAAAAGCATGTCTCCCCACAATTGGTAACGCACAATATTATAATAGAGTAACAAAGACCACTCATTAAGCACCCGGTTTCTGGAATAACTAAGCCACTGGCTACTTGTGGGCGAACCCTCCAAACTGCCCTGACTAACAGATATATTGGCGTTTGTTGTTGATGTTAAATGTATATTATCAAAAGAGCTCAATCCACCTCCCAGAAAACTATCACTCTAGGACCAAGAAGATTCAGATCACATTGAAAAAATCCAAGCTCAAGCTTTTTTTGTTATATGTATTTTTTTCAAATCCAGCTCAAGCTTTTTTTGTTATATATATTTTTATTATTTTTCCTCAAAAAAAAAACACTGTATATACAAAAGTTTGCGCTCTCGCTCTGTCGCAGTTGGCTCTTTTCTCTTTTCGTTCTATCCCGGAACTCACTCGTACCCTGAATACTTTATAAACCCATGGCAATCCGCTAAATGGCTATCTTAGAATTTTAAAATATTTTTTTAATGGAAAATCCATCCACTCCATCAATCCAATTAAACTAATCTAAGCTAAACTAATCCAATACTGAAACAACAGATCTCTCATTTCACAATAGACATGATGTATACACCTCCTTCTTCACCAGCATTGTCTAGTTCAACTACCAGTTCAGTCATGTCCAACCTATCGCAGCAAGACCAGGCCGATTTGGAAGATAAAATCGCTCAACTGACACAATATCAGCATGAAAAAAACTATTATCTAAGAGCATTTGTTAGACTGAACCCGCAGGACCCATTCTATTCACGCAACATTCGCGATCTAAAGCGATCTATCCGCCAAGCAGAATTGTTTATTTGCAGCTATCAAATTTTGGTACGTGAATTGTCTTCAAAAGCATTAGCTTGAGAAAACTTTCCTGGAGTCTTTTTTAATTTGAATTGAATACGGATATATATGCATTGGTGTTTTATATATATATTTGTTTACGCGGAGGGTAAATCTCAGCACGGGTGTTATTTTTTATTTCAGGACGTCGAAGAAGAAAAAAGCAGCACAAAAAAAAAATTCAAAACCATTTTTCATTCCTCTTTCTTAACCAACACTTTTTTTTTTTAAAAACAGTAAGTTTCTTCTTATTCGACAAAGACCTTTGAAATGATGAAAACGAGCCAATTGGCTCATTAATAAACCCAGCTCTTCGACTTTATATTTATCATGAGACAACTTTTTCTATTACTGAATTTCAACCGAATCTTTGTCGATTTTTTTTTTTTTTTTCTGTTTGCTATTTACAAAATGCTAACCTTTAATACAGTTACTTCTTCTTCGCTGCTCCAGCCTAGAATCATTCGTTAGTTTTCTCTTTCTCCCTTTGTGGAATTAAATACATACCTTGAAAACAACCACATCACCGTCTTCAATTGCATACTCCTTGCCCTTGGCCTGAATCTTCCCAGACTGCTTCATTTGTGCTTCATCCCCTCCACTAGCCACCACTTGATCTAGCTTCATCACCTGGGCTTGAATAAAAGTCTTTTCAAAATCCTTGTGGATCACCCCGCTTGCTTGTGGAGCTTTTGTACCATTTCGAATTGTCCATTCTCGAACTTCTTTTTCTCCAGCAGTAAAGAACGAAATCAATCCAAGAGATCTCCTTAGTTCGATAACAGCTCGAGGAATTGCACTTTGAAGTTCCAAAATCTCCAACTCCTCCTGCTTGTCAGTCTTGGCCATTGCCGCTAGTCGATGTTCCATCACTACTGATACCGGTACTACCACTGCGCCTGGGGTGTTCTCATCAACCCATTGCCTGATCTTCCGTAGCATGGGACTATCTCCATCCATATAATCGTCTTCGCTCACATTGGCAATGTATACACTAGGTTTGGCTGTTAGGAGTGACATTTGGTTGATCACATCAATCTCCTGATCTGTCCATTCTCCTATACTTACCCGTTTCCCGAGTTCTAAATGGTCCAACACTTTTGTAGCGATTCGCAGTTGTTCTTTTGCTTCTTTTAGTAGCATTTGTTTTCTCATATTCTTTGCACATGCTTCTTGATACTTGATTGCATATTCCATATCTTTCAACAGCAATTCGTCATTGATAATCTCCAACTCTGCGACCGGATCTACTTTACCTTCTACAGTAATAATCTCTGGATCTTCAAACGCTCGAACCACCTGGAACAACCCATCCACGGCTCGAATATGGCTTAAAAATGCATTTCCTAGCCCGTCACCCTTGGATGCTCCCTTTGTCAACCCTGCGATGTCAAACACCGTCAAAGTCGCAGGGGTTTGAATTTTTGGCGAATAAACTTTACAAAGCTTTTCAAATCTTGGTGACGGTACAATCACTTTGGCTTCTTCTGGATCTATTGTTGCAAATGGGTAGTTGGCGGGATTACCAAGGGTGGATTCGGTGATGGCTTGGAAAAAACTCGATTTACCCACATTGGCCAATCCTACAATTCCTCCCTTGAGGTTATTACCAGGTCGCCCAAGGAGTTTGGACGGCGTTTTCGTGCTAAAACTGCGTATCCAGCGCATTTATTTGTGATCTGTAAGGGTATGTGTGCGTGGAGAGAGCAGAGAAGTGTAAATTTTTTATTTTTTTTACTTACCATACATAGTCCAGGTTTTCAGTACCATTATCCAACACTCCAGCAGATTGAAGTGTAGAAATAGTCTTGTTAATAACTTCAGGATCCACCTTGGATACATCGTCAACAAATGTCACGGTTTTGATCCATTCTCGGGCGTCTTCTGCAGAATAATCCAAGTTAGCCGCAATATGTTCCACGGCTTGGTCGTGATGAGCATTGAAATGTGCGATACCCTCATTAACCGCTTTGAAAAACGCTTCAACGTCACTCTTTGGGGTGTCGACATGGGATGTAATCACCCAAGAAGGCCACGGAGTGTAGATTTGTCCAATCTTTTTCAACTCACCATTGTCATAGTACCGCTTGGTGGTAAACACTTCCCACATAAACGCATCAGCAGTAGAATCGTTGACTCCTTGACGCAAGTTCTTGAAATTGTCCGAGACGATAAAATCGAATTTATCTTGCCACTGTTTCTGCTGAGCAAGCACAAATGACATGACATAGGACCCGCTACCGATTCGGCTCACCCCAACCTTCTTGCCCCGAATGTCGTCTTCACTGTTGATATCGGTCCGTTCAGCACCAGTACTAATTGCCCAGCCTAATTTTTTGTTGTCAGATTTTAATACCTTTTGAGGGGGTCTTACATACACAATGGAGATTGAACATATGTTCCCACAATCTTATACCAATCAGATCCCTTGCCAATACCAGCCACAAACCCTTCAGTCAACCCAATCGCCACATCCACTTCTTTACTCTTCAGCGATTGGATCATATGACCAGTACCGGATGGGAATGGAACAAATTCAACATTTACTCCATATTTCTCATACAATCCTTGCTCTTTGGCAAAGAATAACGGAGTGGAAAAGTGTTCTGGAACGTAACCGACCTTCATTTTGAAATTAGGTAAAAAGTGTTATTGGGAAAAGCTCTTTAAAATTACGCATCTCTAAGCGAATTATAATGTTCACCTAGTCCATAACTATGCTTATAATATACCAATTTGAGCTCTGGTTTTGAACCATCTTCATTCACTCTGTGAGTAGATCTGCCGCTGAACATTACAGAAATTGGACAATCATATGCAGTTGCCAATGCTAGGATCTCCATATCTCCGCCCCACACTGGGGTGTTTTCCAACTGGTCGCAATACGGCTCAATTTCACGCATAGTTAACGTTTCTTCGTCGAATAAAAACGGTCCAAATGTATCGGGGTTTTCTCGGATATGACTAGCTGCTTTGTTTCGAAGTTCTTGAACACTGACATCTGTCTGGTGGCGGATCTTGAGTTGATCGGAAATTGATGCAAAAAGACAATGTCCATCTGGTACAATGTCATATTGTTGGAGTTTTTGTAATTTACATAACGATTCAAGATTCTCCATTTCGATTTTTCTCAAATCCGGCTGCTCAGACCATTCTTCTTCGGCTTCTTGTCGCATCCGCTCTTGTTCTTCTTGACGCTTGGCGAGTTTTTCCTTGCGACGATTTCTCTTTTTTGGGCCTTCAGATGGCTGTTCAGCAGGCGGTTCCTCTAGTTCTTCCTGGTGCTGTTGTGGTGGTACCTCCTCTGGTTTGTCATCTAACCCCATTTGTGCTAGTAGCATATCTGGAGTCACCTCTTCCTCACCTCGAACAGCTCTTAGTTCATCTTCATGCTTTGATTTCAAACTAGCTTCCATTTCTTCAACTTTTTTCATCACCTCTTTTCGTTTCTTCTTCTCCCCCTTTGTCACCTGCTTTTTCAATCCTGTCGTTGTAGCATTAAGGTCTTTTATTTCCTTTCGGTGCCTTGTCAATACTTCTTCCTCTGTTTCCATTTTTATTTTTTTTTGCCTGTACCGTTTGAATGTTTTAATGCACCAAAAGCGCGCCTAAAAAACCTTCTTCGTGGTGGGAGAATTTTTCAAATCTTTTTTCAACACCCTTATACTTCCATCAACGATGCTCCGTCGACCAGCGATTCGATTGGTACGGAATTACAGCCGAAATGTTCGTGAATCTGGAAAAATAATCGACAGTTTGTTGAAGAAAGATGAAGTCGACGCCGCGGCAAAGGAATTTCTAGAATCATACCAACCATCCCAGGCGCATGATCTACCAGCGACTCTATATACCAACTTGTTCCGACGAGTAGCATATTCTAGGTCCAAAACCGAATCAACTACCATTAAAGATCTTTTCAACAAGTACCTCGAAGGTAAAGTAGCCATTGGATGGATTTGTAGCTATGTGATCATGGACGATGTTCTCAAGGGCCAAGCCGAAAAGGGGTTGGAATCATGGGTGAAATTTTTGGAGACTCTTGGTGATACCAAAAAAGCTGCATTGACAATGAATAGAGAAGCAGCTTGGTCGGCATTGGTGGCTTATATTGCGAATTGTCACCAGGAAGGTGTGCCATTGGATACAACTGTGGCTCTTCGATTAGTCCCATTGAACAAACTTCCAAGTAAAGAAGACATTTTGTCACTCCAGGGGATTAAACGACTTCCAAAGGAAACTTTGACGGCGATCTTGCAAGGTGCCAAAGAAGTGAGAATAGCTGGGTTGGATTTTAACAGTTCTAGTTACTTGGAGTCAATATCCGGCGGATCTCCGCAACAATTGGAAGATCGATTACAAGAGGCGAAATTGAAACAAAGTCAGAGCGGCGTGGCAATTTCCGAAATGACATATGCCCAATTCATGTCCCGGTTTGTTGATGCATCTCGAGTGAACCGAGCGTTTGAATTGTGGAATGAACTACAGCAGGCTTGTAAACCAACGATTGTTTCGTTCAATGCTTTGCTCAAAGCCGGTGCCCATAGCCGACAAGAACCGGAGATGATTGTGGATCAAATTTGGTCGGAAATGGAATCCCGTGGGGTAAAGCCAAACGCTGGTAGTTATGAAGTGTTGATGGAAATGTATTTCCGAACTCACAAGCCAGCTAATGCATTGGAATTGTATACCAAGATTGAAAGCAGCAACATTGCCAATGTCAACATTACATTGAAAATGTTCAATATCGTGTTGAATGGGTTGCTGAAGATTGGACGAGTGGAAGATGCTGAACAATTGCTTGAAAAGGGTCAACGAGACGGGTTGTCTATGAATGTGATCACTTATAATACGTTTTTGCGGTCATATATTGAACACAAGGAGTATTCCAAGGTGGAACCATTGTTGCAGGATATGAAGCAGCAGAAGATCAATCCAAATGTGGCGACTTATACCAACTTGATTGACGCGACTTTCAAGTCATCTCGAGCCAATGGAACGCCAGCTGAGCCAGTGATTGAAGCGTTATTGTCTGAAATGTCGCAGAACCAAGTCAAGGCGAATACTGTGACCATGACCAGTATTATCAGCGGGTTGATCAAATCGGAGCGGGATATTGACGGGGCAAGAATGGTGTTTGAAACGTCGTTGCGGAAACGTCTTGCGCCAAACTCTCGAACTTTTTCCACTATTATAGATGGTGAAGTTACCATTGGTGATATGGATCGAGCGTTGCAATATTTCCAACGAATGAAACAGTACAATTTGATGAAATCCACCCCGGTTTATAACCAATTGATCAACGGGTTTGTCAAGCGGGGGCGATTGGGTGATGCGTTTTCAATGTTCAACGAGTTGGTTGATGATTCCAAAACCAACCCGAATTTGTTCAGTTATTACTTTATTTTGAAGGGATGTGAGAATTTCAACGACTGGGACCGGGCTCAGCAGGTGGTGAATGCCATGGAATCTCGTGGTGATCCGTCCATGTTTGGTGACTTCCTGCCGGCATTGTTGAAACGGTTGGTCAATGCTGGTGTTAATGTTCCAGCTGATATTCTAAACCGTGCAGAAAAGGAAGACGCTGCACGGGCTTTGGAAAAGGATCAAAAGAACGTGCAGATATAATAAAATCGTGTCGCTGTTTAAAAGAGATTCAAAAGAATGTGTTTTTCTAATGTGTAAATATGTGTAAAAAAAAATTAAGATATTTGGAAAAAAAGACCCCAAATTATAATTACTTAAAAAAGAAAAAAAGAGAATACGAAGCCTTGTTGTGTGCGGCTCATCCCCCCAACGTTTAGATTCGATCAGAGTATTTTCTTAGCTTATCCAACTTATCTCTGCAATCAACACCCTTTTCACTTGCAAAGTTGATCCAAGCGTTAGCGGCAGTCTTGACCTTTTGAGTGTTGCTAGCCATGTGGCCCTGTTGAGAGTCCTTGTAGATCTTTTCAGTGATTTCTTGCAATTCGTCAGTGAATTCACACAAAAACTTGTCGTCATACTTGGACCGACTCAAGTCCTTGTCATTGTAGTGCTTGGACGCAGAGAATTTCAAGGCTTGCAACCCAGAAGCAACAGCATCGGCAAGCAAATTGTTGTCTTGGGAGCCTCGTTCTTCAATAATAACAGCAGCTTCATCATCACGCTTATGGTGTTTGTTCTGTTGTTGGTTGTTATGGTGGTTATTTTGCTTGTGTTGATTGTTTTGGTGATGTTGATTGTTTTGGTGATGTTGGTTGTTTTGGTGATGTTGGTTGTTTTGGTGGTGTTGCTGTTGGCCTTGCTGTCGAGCATTTGCATCTCGAGCTTCCACAGAATTACCACCACCATACTTTCGCAACTTTTCCACCTTTTCCTTCAACTTGTCCAGCTTGTTGCACTTCAAGTGGTAAGTGTCCATTGCCGCGATATAGGTGTCGATACGGGTAGCCAACCCGTCGATAGATTTCCGGTTGGCAGTGCTCAAGGCATCCTTCTTTACGGCGTCCTTGAACATGTCTTGCGCATCGTCAATAGAATCGGCCAACTCCTCAGACATTGGACACAAAAATTCCTTGTTGATCTTGGCAGACTCGGTGGCAGTCTTGGAGGACGCGTTGGATGCAACCTGTTGAATCACGTTCAACATGTCGCTGCAGCTGTCGACAATGGCCGCACCGGTGGCCCTGTCGTAGTAGTGGTACCCCCGTTCGACGAGTGGACCAGCTGCTACGAGGTTGGCGGCGATGATAGAAAGGACAACGTTTGACAATTGCATTTTTTGTGTATAGTATAATGGTCCGTCTTTTGCGATGAAAACTTTTGAACCTGTGGGTTGGTAACGGTATTTATAACAGCGGCACTCAACACGCAGCACGGCGGTACCAAGTGTGTCAAATTGATTTGTACAATACTACACTACTTCAAACAGATTTGTGTAAAGAATGTTGTCCCTTGCGCATCTAAGACACAGATGGTACTGAGGGGCTAAAAACAAAGTTATAAACCAGATACATTGAGCGGGGAGGTCATAGAGTACAGGCAATAATATGCAAGTATCCAATTTACCAATGAAATAACCGTACAGTTTGATTAAAAAAAGATAATGCAACACAAGTTCTCGACAGCTGTTAATTGGAACATTACCGCCGCGCCTTTCGACGGCGCTGGAGGAAACTCTAAACATTTTGACTTGGTAAAAACAGAGTTTGTAGCATAAACAAATATACTTGAGACATCAAAGGCAGCGTTGCCCTAGAATAGAGAGCCAAAAACTTAAAAAAAAAAAAAAAAAAAATTCGATCCTAATTCAAAGGTCTATTAAGGTCGTACCAGTAATTATATATCGGGTAAAACAAGTTTCTATCTAATAACGCAGGCTCTCCTTGCGGATTTTCAAACATTTGTGCATATATACGTGGTACGTGTTCTTCACCCATCGTTTTAAAGTAGCATGCCGCAGTATCTGCGGCGTGGGAATTTTTGAGATTGGCCCGCAACCCGCTGGGAGAATGTAATAGCCAAGTTCCTGCATTCCTCCACGATATCCATACTATCTATACCCCAGATACTCCTCAAATTGAGCAAATTCGGCGCGGCTTTCACCGAAACCAATCCAACCTGTCGGGCCCAAAAAATCAACCCAACATCATAAGACACTTTGGCCGAGTTGGTCTAAGGCGTTCGACTCAAGCGATTATTGCTTGCAAACCCATTTCACGATAGTTTGCAGGTTGCTTTCACAGCTATTAAAGCGTGATTTCGAATCTCGACAGAGGCGTGGGTTCGAATCCCACAGGTGTCACTAATTTTTTTTTTTTGCTGTGTGTATATCTGAATTTATTATTACTACTCTTTAAATATTATTTTTTTCCAATCCACATGGCCCTTTCATTACCGTGTGTCCCCGGCACCGACTCTGTAATCGGCACGACGTCCTCTTCCCACCAGTTACTACAGGCGACAGCCTGGGCCAGGGAGATCTGTCTATAATCAAGATCATAAACGACGTAGGCCGACCTCAAAAACGTATCGCCGAGGATATTAATCCCCATTGCCTTCGAATTCGACATGATTGACAGAGCAAGATCTCTCGTAGGCGGACAAGCCACAAAGTAATCCACGGGCCAAAACAGCTCATTCTTTGGCACGGAAATCGTCACACCCTGGAAATAAAACTGGACCTCATCTGGACCTTTATCATACTGTTTGCGCGAAATCACATACAACCCCACGCGTTCTTTCCATCGTGCATTAAACGCCGCAGCGACCGCATCTACATAGTCATCGGGTAGATACATCAACGACGTTCCCGTATCCAACACCACGCCGATGGGCAAGTGCATAGTCTCGGATTCAATACTAACCCCCGTCAGAGCGATTTTGAACGATTGCGTAGATAACATTGGTAGAGTATGCAACGGCGGCTCGAATTTGGTCAAGTCAATGCCTCCAAATAGAATACTCCCCCTTGGCGCATCCCAATCATCGAGGTAAATAGAGTACAGGTTCTTTGCCACCAGCCCCTGTCGCACCAGCGACATGGGAATGTTATCGTATAAATAGTCTGATGATTCTGCGTTCACTGGCCCGATTCCAAACACACCCATTCGAACATCCGACGAGTCCGTCGCCACTGCAAACCGTTGGTTGAGAACCGACCCTCCGCCGCACATGAAATCAATTGTATCCTTACCCCACACGCCAGCTGCATACCCCTTGACGTATTCGATTTGGAAATCCTGCTCCTCTTCCCCGATACAATCGGTCCACGTCCGTGAATACATGCGGTCAAACCCGTTTATCGTGCCAGTCTCTAGCCCAGGAATCCACAAATCACTCGACCCCGTGTCTATCAGCGCGCTCACGTACTGCAGCGGCGATCCAATCGACATGTTGATGGTGTAATATGTCAAGAAATTGTCCAGCGGTTCCTGGAAAACCGCTGCGGGGTCCCGTTCCTCATACTGGCCATAATCCCAGTCCAGCATGTCGGATTCGTCGGAATAGCCCTGCTCATCGTCATCGTCAAAATATTGTCGCTTTACAAATCGTTTACGTAATGTAGTATTGAAATCTGGGTTGTGGTGTTTCACCAGGTTCAGCCCGGCTTTGACCACCCCAGGATAACGGGGGCTAGCAATGTTGGCCGTGGGATAGATGGATACTGCCGATACCATCGTTGCAAATGCAACTACAAACCACAGCATTCGCCTATAGGTATTCTTGAGAACTTGTAATGAACGAACAAGGATGAAAAAACAGTGGAGGTTTATTTTTTGTTGAACCAAAAGGTTTGAGTTTGTATTATATCTACTCAAATCAACAAACTCAGGGGATCAACAATTTCAAATCTAAATCTACGACTTGCCGTAAACGCCTCCCCACCGAAAAACCCTGAACGCCGCACCAGAAAGGTGGATATCCCCATCAATGCTCAATTTAGGTATAACAAGAAAAAAAAGCGAAAACTACAAACCAACTTCAACCAATTTTGAAATACACCCCGAGTGCTGCATACTCCACACCAAATACTCGTCCATAATGGCGGTGAATTGCGTGTAGATGCAAGTGAAAACGCTCCCCAGAGTTTCGATTGACAAGCGTCACCAATTCCTCGATATTTTCGATATCGGTAGTAACACCAGCATAAGTCTTGGTTCTTCCATATTTTGACCGAACAATCTCCACAGACAACTCACCACAACTTTATATACTCACCGCCGCACCAAAACAGACTAGAGAGAAGGTCGTTTCAAAGGTTTCACTTTTCTCTCCTTTCTAGTGCGCGGCTCAACAGCTTCTATTGTCCAGGTTACCCTGAAACGGACCGTATCAAGCGGAAATCTCGGCACCCGGACAAGGCACGGACTTGCTTGTCTCAGCGCAGACAAAGAAAAAAAAAAAACCAAAATATCCTGAGGAATCCGTCGTTCGTTGCCCGGGCCAACCGTTCCTTGGTATTAAGTGAGATTCCATCCATATGGATCAAGAAAGTCGCCTCTCCAAAGTAAAGAGACTGGAACTTTCGGATCTATTTGATCGATAGTAGCAAGATCTGTAGATGCAAAAGTCTCGTTAACATGTTAAACGCACGTATGAATAAAACAAAAAAACTTAGTTAGTCTCAGTCGACAATTCAAACCACCGGTCTAGCTAGTTTATAGAAAATTTGTTTTGAACCTCTCCGATGTACAATCAGATGCACACTGATACCATGCATTAACGACGCACAGAACACGAGATGCCTTTTTATTTAATGAGATGAGGCCTAATACACCAAAGAAAGCTGTTTCAACAATAATAATAATAAAAATAAAATGCATATAGTATATATCATGTACATTAATAAACAATTCACACAAGAAATAAATAATAAAAAACGTATAGTTCTCCCCAAGTCATAATCTTCATCAATATAAAATAAAGACCTTGCTGTTACTTGGCTGGGGATGACACCTTCATTCCGGTTGATGGGTCAACGATTTCAATCACTTTTCTTGCACGAGATAAATAGCTAGTAGGAGATGATGAATCACTACCGTTACTGCTCAAAGAAGAAGCTTGCAACGATGGAGATGTATCTGGAGTTCTGACATCTCGAGAAAACGAGTCGTCATAATTAAAATGATGAGTTTCATTATGGGTATTGGCATGACCGTTTCCAACAAGAGCAGGACAGAACTCCATGTCATCTTCGATATCAAATCCTCTAGATGCTTGGAATCTTTGTCGTGAGGCATTATAAAACATGTAGGCGTTACTAAACTGTGGTGAAACCGATGCTGGTCTCGACAATGAGCCATTAGTCGAAACTGAAGATGGCGCACCACCACTTCCATAGCCACGACTTGAATAAGAAGAGCTTGGAGAAGACGAATAGAAATAACTCATAGTTCGGCTTTGTGTGTATATATTTTGTTGTGAGTTTGGGGGTTTAATTCAAATAGAGTCAAGGTTATGTGATAGTGATAAGTGAGAGATTTCGATGTTCGATTTTGTTTGGTGGATGGCGGGGCAACCCGCCTCAGAAGTAGCGTCTTTAAAAAAAATAAAAATTGTGTGGCTTGATGGCCTGCGCAGACAGTTCTATTGGGAGTTTTTCCCATCTTGTTGGGAGGTTCGAATGGTGCTCCGAACGTTTGTGCAGTTGTGCGAGAATGTTCCAATTACCCTGTAGAAGGCAATATCTTCCGGGTTACAAAACGGAAAAGTTTACGGAAAGATCCACCCGACGGTATAAGGTGGATCCATCAATTTGGTATCCCACATACGAATTTTTTGGGATTGAGGAACGGGAACGCGTTGCATGAGACAAAAATAAGGGGTTCACGGTTTATGTGAGACTTGTGATCATTGTCTTAAACATATGGTACTCCGTCATAGTCCAATATATTGGTGGTGTTGCCAGATGGATGTCATAAAAAAGGGACCTTGCTCAAAGCTTTTATTCTCCAACGCTATTCATTAGGGTGAATTTCTTGGGCCCTTTTTTTGTTTTATATGTTTCATGCATTACGATCTGTAACACGCGGCTGCACCGTGTTTCCGTTACCTTGGGATTTTCGGTGTCTAGGGGTGGGTAGCCACTAAACCGTTAAGTGGAAGCCTTTTCAGGGATGTGCAACGCCATATTCATCCGTTTTGTTCTAGGAAAACATTTATTGGATCAAACGGCGAAAACAAAAAAAAAAACAACCGATACGAACCCAAGTGACCGATCGATCAGATCGATGCAGCCGTTGTGTACGGCCCTGCTGTTAAGCGACAGGTGGCATTATAATATGGGCGGATGGGTGGTTCCGGACGGTTGAAAGATAGGAAAAAAACAACGAAACCGGTAGCTAGGAGGCTCGATTTGACCTGATGCATTGGCCACACAGACCTGCAGTTCATCGATCTGGATATTATCGTTTATAAATGGGAACTGATTGCAACCAATCTGTCACCGCGGTCGGGTTTACTGCCGAGAGAGATCCATGGGGGGACCCACTTTGCTGATATTTCCCAAGTCAAGGCAGATTCCCTCCAGAGTTGAGCCGAGATTTTGTTTCTTTCTTATGCGGCGGTAAACCCAAAAGCGGGTGGGCATTTGTTAAGTATTAAAAGTGTTCCCCTGACCAATAATGAGAATTTAACAATAAAGAGCAGGAACCTTCTGGATACCTATCAAAAAAACGACCCCCAAAAACCAAAAACAAAACAAAAAAAAAAAACAACTCAAAACGGAATACAGCCTATAGTAACTTAACATGCAAGGCCAGCATATGCCAGGCATGCCACTCTAGAAACTCGCGTTAAACTTTGGCCAGGTTGGAGGATGTGATCGAGGAATTTGCCTTATAAAGTTTCTGATATCACACATGACGTCTGCTTTTTTTACGTGCACGCTTGGCTGCCGAAAGTCCAAAAAGACCGACAATCGGCGGCTTCTTTCTTTTGTTTGTCTCATAAACCCATATGCACATAGCATAAAACGTTAAAAGGCACAATTCTCTCGAGAAACGCTTGATTCTGTAATATTTTAAACCAGCTGCCCCTTATTTACGCATATGAAGAAGCAATTAAAAAAAAAAAAAGTATAGTAAAAATCATGTCTTTAGAATGTTATTCTCTCAGTTTATACATACACAAAAAAAAAAAAA